>JAOPHQ010006592.1:0-105000 GCA_030340625.1 Merluccius polli
AACCAACAATGTTGCTGACGCTGACTAATCCTATCCTGTCCCTATACCATATAATATAATGTATTGTCCTGTCCAGTCACATTCTAACCTATTTAAACTTCCTTCCCTTATTATAATTGTATAGTTCAGCATATTGTCACTTTATGTTCAGTATCTGCATTTATAATGCACGTTCTGTACATTCAATACCTCTTCACTTTTGAAGTGCATTAGCGCCCCTCAGTGGCACTAATGTAAAACAACAGGTGTCATATTAACTTATTAACGCCCTTGCGCTTGGCAAGGTTATATTTCTCTGAGAAGTAGGCCTTCATTGTGTGTGTGAAAACGAGTTATTGTTCACAACGGTTAACTATTATTATTATTATTATTATTATTATTATTATTAATTGTTACACAGCACAAAAAACAGGGAACAAACCGAAAAACAAGTAAGACACCATAAGGTGAACTGAGGAATAAACGTGTTACGTTCTTACCCTAGGATCTAGGTATAAATGTTACTAGACTGCAGCTTTATATTGTATGTAATAATAAATATATATTTTTTCTTAATCTAGTGAGACTGATATTCTTTTCTCTTAGATACAGGTCAGGTAGGCTCCTTTAGGAGATGGTATGCCTGCTGTGACATTGATAAAAACTGTAAAGACAGGCTTTGTTTCCCTAATCATCTCTTGTTGACTGTCTACTCATCATCTACTGTCTATACTACAATGTCCAGTTTTTTGTATTTTATTTCAGCCCATCTACTCACTGGTTCTCTTCTGTCTCCTCACCACCAGACTCCCACTGCCCGTCCCAGGAGCGACCCGGGTCCTGCTGTACTCCTCCAGCCATGGACCTCAGCCTGTCCCCCTCCACCCGCCACCACGCCTCCTCCCCCTCCTCCTTCTCTCCCTGCCCTCCCTCCCCCACCTCCCCCCTGGGCTCCCCTCTCGGCAGCGGCAGCCCTCTGCCTTACCACTTCTCCCGGGTGAGTCCCACATGTCCCACAATGCAATAGTAAATAATAAATATTAATGTGTTGTCACCCCCCTATATATATCTTTTTCTCTTCTTGCTGATGTTGGATGGACACTTAAATAAACAGAGTAACGTATGACACAGAATATGAAACCATGAAACAGAATATGAACAAATTAAACAGAATGTGAACACATGATATGAACAAGCGAAACACAATATAAACACATTCAACACAATATGAGCCAAAAAATGAGCACACAGACCAACTACAACTGTTGTGTTCAGGGGATATCATTGTTTATTTGATATGGGAAGAAAGGTAAGAAGTTATTAAGAGGGTATTACGGTCTATTTTATTTGTATAGCCCCTAATTACCGTTACAGTCTGAAAGGGCTTCACAGGCCTACATGATACAACACTGCATAACCCTAAGCCTTCTAATGGGCAAGGAAACACATCCTTCCAGGGATGGCAAGGAGAGCAATGGGTGCCATAATGGGCAGACATAATGGTATCATAACAGTCCTCCTCTCCACTGTGTTGTCTCACCAGGAGCCATCTAATCAGCAGTACATAGAGGGCAGAGATTCTCCTCATGGCTATCCGTTCTACCTTCCAATCAAAAGCCAAGCGGGCGGGTATAACTTCCCTTCCTCCATGTTTATTGGTCAGACCAGGGAAAGCCCAGAGCTCTCATCATTGGACGAACAGTTGGCCTGCCGCTGGATGAAAGTAAGACCAATCTGATAAGTTTTGATTTCATTGATATTAGGGATGTCCGATATTATCGGCCCACCGATATTATCGGCCGATATTGGCATAAAAAATCAATATCGGAAAATATCGGTATCGGTTTTTAAAAAAGCTCAAAATGACTAAAGTGGCCTATGGCATGTTATACCTTGTTGGAAAGCTCTAATTGTCCTGAGTCGAATGCAAGCGACCATTTTCTGTTAGTACAAAGACAGTGTGAAATAAATAAACACTTTGTTTGAAATAATTTCAGACATGTGTTATGTTTCAAGTGAGGACGTTGTTTGATGACATCATCAAACACACCGCGCCGTCTCAATAACAAGCCTGGGCATGTGCGGCCGTGTAGTGGGACGCTAGTTGTAGCTGCTTTTGTCGGTTATTTCAAAGTTTGGAATTATTTCAAAGTTTCCGCATATATCGGTATCGGTTGATATCGGTATCGGAAATTAAGAGTTGAACAATATCGGTTATCGGTTATCGGTAAAAAAGCCAATATCGGACATCCCTAATTGATATGCATATACACATGGCAACATACAGTAATGTCACCCTGAGAAAATGTGAAACGTGCGATTTCTTAATGTAGCCAAACAGTGTTTGGGCAATTATTTTCCTTCTCTGTGTTTTTAATGTAGTTGAGTTTCACTGAGTTTAGATACTTGTTCCACAGGTCTGTGAATGTTTCTGGCATCTCGCCTTTTTCCCACTCATTCCAGGTCTCTCTTTTGCCCTACAGTGCCACCTTCTGTTTGACACGCTTCAGGAATTGGTGGACCACATCAATGACCACCACGTTAAGCCTGAAAAGGATTCTGGGTACTGC
The DNA here is from genome assembly GCA_030340625.1 of Merluccius polli. Taxonomy (NCBI): domain Eukaryota; kingdom Metazoa; phylum Chordata; class Actinopteri; order Gadiformes; family Merlucciidae; genus Merluccius; species Merluccius polli. The sequence goes on from JAOPHQ010006592.1 coordinate 2,550, forward strand.
TGTCAGTGGGAGGGTTGTGCTCGTAACGGCAGAGGCTTCAACGCCAGGTGAAGGGTGTTCAATTCCTTTGTGTTTTTACTACAGGTGTAGGGTTACAGGCCGCATGTTGCTGTGTGCTACATTTGGATCCCTAAATATGGCTGATCTTTAGATATGCCGTTTCCCAGTTGTAAATAAGGGCAGGGTGTGGGCCGGTTTTAAAAATATCCTCTTATGAGAAGTAATCAATAGTAATCATAATAGTAATCAATGTGTGTGTGTGTGTGTGTGTGTGTGTGTGTGTGTGTGTGTGTGTGCGTGTGGCTCCTTGCTGCTTATAGGTACAAAATGCTGATCCACATTCGCACGCACACCAACGAGAAGCCGCACCACTGTCCCACCTGCAACAAAAGCTTCTCACGCCTGGAGAATCTGAAAATACACACCCGATCGCACACAGGTAAGTCAACACATCATTAATCCGGATGTAAGGTCTGTTTTGGGAAAAGGGTTATACAGTCAATGTGACTGCCCTTTGTAAATATATACACACAAGGAGGGTGAAATGCATAGTAGTAATGTGACTTTCAATACAAATAGGCTACAAATAAATAAAGCAGTACACCCTAATCCAGTGGATTCCTTTTCCTTGTTTACTTTGAGTCCTATCAACTCTTGTATGTGTTTCTGTTCTTTACCCGAACCGAATCCCAGGAGAGAAGCCCTACATCTGTCCCTATGAGGGCTGCAGCAAGCGCTACTCCAACTCCAGCGACCGCTTCAAGCACACGCGCACCCACTACGTCGACAAGCCCTACCGCTGCAAGATGGCCGGCTGCCACAAGCGCTACACCGACCCCAGCTCTCTGCGCAAGCACATCAAGGCCCACGGACACTTTGTGGCCCAGGAGCAGCACTCGGCGGCGGGCCGAGCGATGGCAGGCCGGGCGGTCGCGTGGCAGGCCCACCCGGGGTCCCGCGCGGACGGGGGGGACCTGCCGTTCGCCGGCAGGACCCACGTCATCATACCCGGCGCCGCCGCCGCCGCCCTCCTGGGGGGGCTGGGGGCCTCGCTGCCGCTCTCGGCCCTCTGCCGCGTGGGAGGCTTCGGCCGGTCGCCCGACGCCCCGGTGATGTCCCTGGGGTCCGCGGGAGGAGGAGGAGCCGGCTGTCGGCCAGTGCTGAACCTGACTGACTCCCTCCGGCCCGCGTTGGGGCTGTCGGCGGCTTCCCTGCTGGGACTGCACCCCCCGCTGGTGGCCAGGGAGGGAGGAGGCGAGGAGGCGGAGGAGAAGGGAGAGGGACGGCGGGAGAGTAGGGTGCTCAACCTGTCAGTGGGGCTGGGGGCCAGAGTGGGGGACACCCTCCCCTGGCTCATGGTTCCTCCTGCTGCCTTCCTGCTCAGGCCAGTTGTTGGAAGCTAGGAGCGTGTGTGTGTGTGTGTGTGTGTGTGTGTGTGTGTGTGTAGATTTGCTTGTATTCAGGTTAAGGTGTCTATAGCTTTCAAAGACTTTCCACGCATGCAAGCAGACCCTCCCGCCTGCAAATAATACGTAACAGCATATGACACCAGTGGATTATATTTGTTCACCATGGCAGATTTTCTAGTTTCTAGACCCTAGATTGTATTATAATCTAGTAGCAACCCTAATGCAGTGAGCTGTCTTCCATCACATTGTATTATAGATTTCATTTAGCAAGCAAGCACAAACCCTACAGACATAGGTCTCAGTTATGATGGAATGATTCAAAGGATTGGGTGTAACATAATATTCATCATAACAATAATAATAATACTTTTTATATAATTACAGTTCTGTGCGAAACTATGGAAATGACTTTGGTACCTTCATGCGAATATAATTGAACATAATAAATCAAATGAAAAATGTTCTACAATAGCTTAATCAGGCGGACCCAGAACACATAGCCTCACGATGCCTCAGGTGAATGTCTCCCCTGACTATCATTATCATCATCAATCATTATGATATCGATAAGGGATCGGTTGGGACCAAAGGTTCATCGTACAAAAAAACACAGAAGCAAATCAAAGTTTATTCAGTCTGATCGACAAAGATCTTTACCAGATCTGCAACACTTTTTATTTTTACTTTTAAAGGTAGCCGAGCCTTTAGACCTGTGTGAAAGTTGGGTGATTGTGCATAATGCATTTGTTTGAATGCTGTACATACTCTACCAGAACTTATTAAGACGCACAATCGGAAGCTATACGGTGCTTTCAAAAGCCCTGCCAAAAAAAATGAGATGAGAAAAACACAAACATCTAATGTAATGTCTTTTGTAATATAATATAATATAATGTAATACATTTTAGACAATGGCCACATCTGGCCAGTATGAAATGATTTATCATATCTAATTGTTTGCACATTGACATATTTTGTACTAATCAGTATTCCAAGTGTTTTTAGTGCCTTGTGTTTAACACTACGCAGTCAGCGTATGAAGTAGTAAGGTATATACATGTAAAAAAAATGGTATTTTCAAAGTTTCTTTTTTTTCTAACCAATGACAAGTGTGATTTATTCATCATTGCCACTGCATCTCCTTTAAATAACTTTTTTTTGACGTTCATGATGACGACAATGTACAGTATGTCAATAAACACATGGGAAATAATCTTTTCTTATCCATTGCTATCAAGTGTGATCATTTAACGCTGCGAATAGAGTTTTTACTTTCAAATCAAACACAAGTTACCAGTAGCCCTGATACATATGACCAAACGATTTGTTTTATTTGATACAGTATAGGTTGACACACCAAAATGTGAAGAGACCCCCCCCCCCCCCCCCCAACTTTCCAAATTAGTGTTTTCAGGGGAGCTCAAGTCTCATTCAGGGAGCTCAAGTCTCATTCAGGGGAGCTCAAGTCTCATTCAGGGAGCTCAAGTCTCATTCAGGGGAGCTCAAGTCTCATTCAGGGGAGCTCAAGTCTCATTCAGGGGAGCTCAAGTCTCATTCAGGGGAGCTCAGCTCTCCCTGGCTCCCCCGAGATTCGCACCCTGATGCACTGGTCCTCTAGCCTAGAACTCTAGACACCCCCTAGCGGCAGCAAATTTATTTGGCAGCTAGGTAGGTCCGTCGGCTTTTTGGTGCTGGAAACACAAAGTATGTCAGACCAATCACAGCATGAGGGGCGGAGTCGGAAGCCGTGCTACCATGACGACAGAGTTGTCGACGGTTCCGTGTTAGAGGTAAACAATGGCTGCTGCTGCTGGCGAACGGCTGTCTTTCCACTCGGCTTTGGCCGCGACACTTCAAGACTTGAAGTTAACATTTTATTTGAGAAAAGAACAAAGAACGGCACTGAAGTCTTTCCTCGAAAATAAATATGTATTCTGAGTTTTGATTAATTACGTAGTCAGAGCGACGGCTCTGACTACGTCACCTTCTTCGTTGCTCTGATTGGTTGTAGCGCTATCCTATTGCGTGCAGAGGGAACTTGAAAGACAACCTTTTATCCCGCTCACACTGCCAATGGAGCTGAGCCAGACCTTACATCTTTCTGATGGGGGTCTGGCTTGCCAGGCTACTGGTCCTCTATCTTGTCTTATCTTTAGTCTGATAACCCCTGACTCAAAGGTCCATTCCACATTTAGTCATAGACTGGTCCCACTTTGTGCGTCGTTGTTATTATTAATTATCTTGTATTGATTATCTTGTAACCCTTAACACAAAAGGTGTGTATCGGTGTGCACTCACAAAAACACTGACACAAAGAAATAATTCCAGTTCCTATTTTTTAAATCCCCCATGACATGCCCCAACATATGTGTCAGACCTCAGATGTGTGGAGGACTGCACTCATACATGTCATCACAATAAGTCACAGTTTGCTTTTTTCTTCAAGTAACTGCATTTGAAGTCCTGGCCCTAAACCTAATTGCTGACTAAGATATACACATAATGTAAAAGGTTTGAAAGGTCTCATTAAGGTCTTATATACAAACTTGATTCATCATCCAGAGTGAACTACCACTAATCATCATAATAATGGTAGTACTTAATAGTAATATTACTACTAATTGATTGTTTTAATTACGATGGGTGAAATACGTGCAGACCAAAAAATGGGGTCACAGGCAAAAAAGTTTGGGAACCATTGGCTGAAAATGTTTGATCCCTTTAGTCCCTTTCCACTCACCAATGGGATATATACCCCACATTAATCATGTTTTGTTATCACACCAGGCAACACTAGGGCTCCATGATTATATCAATTTGTGTCAAGGTACATAGGCTTCAATATTTGCATTTCTATTCACATTTAGCATTTAGCAAATGGTTTTATTCAAAGCAACCTACAAGTGAGTCTGAGCCTCAGGGGCCCGTCCTGGGACTGTGGGCCCCATCCTGGGACAGTTCCTTGTCTGAGGTCCTCCTGGGTTGTTTTTCAGGAACCAGGACCTCAGGTGCCCCATCCTGGGGAACCAAACCCTAACCCTAAAACCAAACCTTGAAACCGAACCATAACCCTAAAACCACATCCTAACCCCCCAAAAATAAATAGATATTTTTTTGTAATCATTTCCGTTCCTGGTGTGGTTGAAAATAATATCTGTTCAATAAACTTACTTTTAAGTATTTTTTAACCCCCCAAAATCCCTACAGGACTGTTGGGGTTGTCTGGTATGAACTTGGTATTATTCCTTATTATCTACTTGTGGGTTGGTAACTGTCAACTTCACTGTGTACCAATTCTTCATGTTTATACTAAATGTGCGAGGGCAGAGCAACCATCTTATCTGTTATCCTCCAGACGCCTGTAAGGTTTCCCCAGCCCAAGGTGTAATGTCTCTTCCCCCACACTGTAAATGTGAACTACTGTATAAACTTGCACCTCTTGTGTAGACCTTGTAACTGCTTCACCCATTACTCAGCAACATTGTTCTGCTTCTTCAAATACTCAGACACTGTCGTCTTGGGGGTGCTGAACACGTGATTCTGGACAGGACCTTCACAGGCCGCATACAACATGTTTATTATACTATATTATATATATATGTGCCAACGACATGAATAAACCAGACGCATTGTGATTTCACACAGTAGCCACTGTCTCGGCTCACTTTGTTTCCCGGACGTCCGTAAGCTGCTAGGGTTGGAGGAAAGATAGATGACTCCATCCAAATAGACAACAGAGAAAAACATCACAACACTTTCGTAGCAGCTCATGTATATATTTAAAACCCATCGTATTTTTCTCCTCCGTTTTAATTAAGTTGTCAATTCTTTCATTGCTTGTTCAGCTTTGTTTACCATCTTATTCATTTGTCATTTCTTTATATTGGTCATTACATTCGTATTTTTTGACAGTTGGTTAGCCAGCTAGTGTCAGCACTATGGCTGTTTTTTACTTACATCGTTTTGCTAAGACATTACGAGCAAAGCTCTGACCTCTGTTACCGAAGGGCAGGAGCATTTTTAGGATTTGAGGACATGCCGATGCACTGGCTCATCCAAAAACAAAACACAAACTCCAGGGAGAGTGATGTCTGAATTTACATATATATGAATATAAGATTATTTTGTGTGCACATCACGTTTTGCTGTGTGAGTGGGGTGCTCTCCTCTTTCTTTTTGGACGTCACTTCCCCTTGTTGACCCCTCCTCCAGCCGGTAAACCTCAGCTCGTACCCCCTTCTTCAGTTGGGCTCCCTTCTCTATTATTTTTTCCATGTCCCATACCTTGTGCTGATTTTAAACAATAAAGTTTTGCACATGATAATTGAACTCCATCTCCTACCCTCCCTGATTGAACGAACCTGTGACCTTTACCACAGGTCCTTGGGCCCTAACCCAAGGTGGCGTTGTCGGTAGTATAACAGAAAATATCTTTTTAACTAAGTAAATAACCCCTAGTGCCGCCACATATATATATATATATATATATATATATATATATATATATATACTAAATTACACCTAGAGAGAGACTAAATGATTGATAACGCTGTGCTTCTTGGCATCTGGTGAGAAACAAAATATCAATGTTGGGATTTTTCCACTTGTTAAATTGTTATGACTCCCCCTTTTAAAATACGTTCCTGTAACATCCAGGTTCAGATTTTAAGCAGGAACGTCAGGACATGATTGTGGACTGTGTGTGGTTGATAGCTGGTTTACAGCCTCACCTGGCCTGACTGATTAGAGTCAGACTGATTAGACTCTGGGGCTGGGTGGGGCTGCACACCTATGGTGCAGAGCAATCATTGCACCCAGGATAAGCCATCAACATTTGCTCAGCTGCTACCAGCTTGCCTTTTCCAATAAATAGATATTTCTCAATCAACATCTACCTGTGTCTTATGTCGGAGGGCCCCAGCAAAAGCCCACAGCAAAAGCGTTCCTCCCACACGCCACTTAGGTGGCGTGTGGGAGGAACGACTGCTGGACAGCCACCTCCCAGCACCAGCCCTTCCTCAGTGGAGGAGAGGGAAGGCAGCGCAGCTATCACCACCGGCAACAGTCTGTGGCTAGCCACCCCCGGATCCAGCCTGGAGCAGCCCAGGTCCAGACCTCTGCCAGCAGGCACAGCAGCCCAAGGCCCCATGCTCCAGGAGGAGATGGGGATTGTGCGTCGTCGCCCTGGTGGAGGGGGGGACCTACCGAGGGCTCAGAATTGTTTCTCAAGTTTGTTTTGCAGTCAAGTGTCATTTTATTTCATATTTTTAAATTAACGCACGCACCACCCAGGTACAACAAAACCCTTTCTCACCACTGCTGAAAAAAATGCTAGAGGAAACACTGGTGAAGTTAAACTCGATAATAATAATAATAATAATACTAATACTAATAATAATAATAATAATAATAATACATTTTATTTATAAGCGCTTTTACAGGTGCTCAAAGACACTTTACATTTAAAAATCACAGTATAAACTAAAATAGCAATAATATTAAAAAGTGCAATACATAGATACACACAGTGAAAGAAAACCATAAGAACAGTAATTAAAACTTAACAGATAAAATCAAACATTAAAAGCTAATTTAAAAAGATGGGTTTTGAGCTGAGTTTTGAAGTTGTTGATATTGGTGCAGTCTCGGATGGGTTTGGGGAGTGAGTTCCAGAGGGAGGGGGCAGCGATGGAAAAGGCTCTGTCACCCCAGGTTCGGTGCTTGGTTCGTGTCGGTGGTGAGAGGAGATTTCCATGAGATGAGCGGAGGTTGCGGGAAGGGGTGTGGTGGTGGAGCAGGTCTGAGAGGTAGGAGGGAGCCTGGTTATTGAGTGCTTTGTGTGTGAGAAGGAGGATTTTGAACTGAATGCGGTGGGTGATGGGGAGCCAGTGTAGGTTTTGGAGGACGGGGGTGATGTGGTCTCGGGAGCGGGTGTGAGTGAGCAGGCGGGCAGCAGAGTTTTGGATGTATTGAAGTTTATTGAGGACTTTGGATGATGAACCGTAGAGGATGCTATTGCAGTAGTCCAGTCTGGATGTGATGAAGGCGTGAATGAGGGTTTCAGCAGCAGAGAAGGTGAGTGAGGGGCGGAGACGGGCAATGTTCTTGAGGTGGAAGAAAGCAGTCCTGGTGATGTGGTTGATGTGGTGGTCAAATTTCAGCTGGCTGTCGAAGATGACTCTGAGGTTGCGGATGTGTGGGGAGGGGGACAGAGTGCAGTTGTCGAAGGCGAGGCTGAAGTTATGGGTGGACTTAGTGCGGGGTGTGGGGTTGATGATGATTATGTCCGATTTATCACTGCACAGTTGGAGATAGTTTCTTTGCATCCATGATTTGATTTCAGTCAGACAGTTGGTGAGTTTGGAGTGGGTGGTGTTAGTGATGGTTTTGGTGGAGATGTAGAGCTGGATGTCGTCAGCGTAGCAGTGGAACTGAAGGCCATGGTGACGGATTATTTTGCCGAGGGGAAGTATGTAGAGGATGAAAAGGAGGGGACCAAGCACCAAACCCTGGGGGACGCCTTGAGACAGAGGAGCGGTGGAGGAGGTGCAGTTGTTGATGCTGATGAACTGGTGCCGGTTGGTGAGGTAAGAGTGAAACCAGGAGAGAGCTGTGCCGCTGTACCTGTGGAGGGATGATTCCAGTCGGGAGAGCAGGATGGAGTGGTTGATGGTGTCGAAGGCAGCTGTGAGGTCCAGAAGGATGAGGATGGTGAGGTTACCGGAGTCAGAGGAAAGGAGGAGATCGTTGGTGACTTTGAGGAGGGCTGTTTCAGTGCTGTGTTTTGAGCGGAAACCGGATTGGAATGTTTCAAAGAGGTTATTGGAGGTGAGGTGGGTTCTGAGTTGACAAGCAATGGTGCGTTCCAGAATTATTGATAGATAAGGCTATCCTGCTTTTGCATATGTCCATGTGACGAAACAAGGGCACCACCAGCACTATAGACAGTGTCAAATTGTGGTACTGTGAGCATATTTGTTGCTAGAATGCTAAATCAAAATTTTGATTTGTGCAGACTGGTAAGATTCCAAAAGACATTAACTACAAGAAAAACAAGATTTATAGGGAAGTGGGGAAGTGTGAAATTTCCCATGCCCCACATGGGCTTGCAACCGCAAGGTTGAGAAGCCCTGTTGTAAGCAATAAACAAGTAAAAGCAGTAATTGGTATGAAAGCATACCAGGCTATGGTGGTTGGTAAATAATGGCGTTTAGGATCATCTGATTCTCTAGTAGCCTACGCCAAAAACTGCAAAAAATAAAATAGAATTGCACTGAAATATCTAGCGAATGCTAGATATGATCAAAACTAACATGTTACCATATATTTTATTTGTGCAGATGAATGAACTTTGTGCAGAGATGCTGGAAACAATATGGAATGATTAATGTAACAGATTACTTTACATGAAGTAGGTGGGAATGACAGTATGTGCATTTTTACAATATACAGTATGTACAGCCATCTTAGATTTATATTTTATGTACATGTAAAAACTGATTTAGAAATTACAAATAAAAAAACAAATAAATGCATCATAGCCAGCCAGAGCTTCCTTGTTTCTATAGAGAAGTAGACAATTAATTGATTTGATTTGGTCAAAACTCCCAGGAGGAAATTTTCTCAAGTAATTATTCTTGATTATTATTGCTAGCCCTATGGAAAAGTCACACTATAAGATACAGGATTGATTTGAAAATAATCCAGATTATATCAAGTTAACTGCTGTTTCTTATTGTTTTATATTTAGTTTATGTAAAGCACTTTGTAATAATCAATCATTTGAATGTACAGATTTGTTGTTCATAATGTAGCATTATTAGGGGGGGGGAAATGTTTCCAAGTCATTCTTACTCACCTCCAAGTCACCTGTGCCTGCAGTGACTTCAGCTTCCTTCCCTCCTTCTGTCTCCTTGTCTATACACTGAGTCTATTAACTATTGCATGCTGTTCATATTTGAACAGCATGGGTAGGGTGAATGTAGGCTGTTGCCTTCTGAAGCTTTAAGTTGATTTTTTCTTATTATCTCCTATCATCTATCTTTCTCCTTTTCTTTTGCCTGATTACAACAAAGTGAACATGCCATAAGGAGCAGCATTTGGATGAGAACATTTCATAGAAATACAGTTACAGTATGGAACCAACTACTCATTTTTCAGCTTTTAATATTACAAAAATAAGGTCACAGATTATGTAACCTATGCCTTGCAGTCTCTGTAGATGACACTGTCAATGAAGTTTGTTTAATTTTTTGTTTTATTTCAAGATGGACTTTCATTGTTTTAATGACACAGTTATTACGACACACTTTTATTTTGATATGCGCGCTGTACGCGTGCGCACTGTACGCATGCGCGCTGTGCGTATGCGCACTGTACAGTAAGAAACGGTTGCTAAGTGTTCAAGTTTTGGATGATAGTACACCTTGCTGATAGGGTCACTAAGCTCTTACGGTGTTTTAAAGTGTGTTCCAGATCGTAGAAGCTTAAATGTTACAGTAGATAAATATTATAAGTTTCTGAAGACGTATTCTGTGACCGTGTTTACTTTGGAAGGTTTTTTTGGAATAAACACCGCTTTTGACATCAGTTGTTGAGCCATCTATCAGCGGAGGTAGCTATTCCTACTTGTGACACAGCTAAGTGTTGGAATCACCTTGTAGCCATTGCCAATGAAATACCACCCCTTCAGGACTGTGACATTGGTCGATTGATAGGCTATAACTGTTCAAGAGCAATGGCTCCTCGAAAGGTAATTGTAGGGGAAGATGAGGAACCTTATGGCATACAGACAGATTTGGGATGGAGCATAGTGGGTCATTCACCAGCACGCCTTGGGGTGTCCCGAGCAAGTGGTATATGCCACCGCATAACCGTTAAGGAGCTCCCCTCTATCACTCCAATGGATGCCATTCGTATCTTGGAAACTGACTTTAAAGACATCAGTGAAGACAGTAAGAAAATGTCACAAGACGACATCCTATTCATAAACAAAATGAAAGAACACATAAAGAAAAACAATCAAGGTCACTATGAGATGCCCCTACCATTCAAAGAAAGACCCACACTACCAGACAACACACATCTTGCAATGGTCAGACTCAATCACTTGAGACGAAGGCTTTCCACAGATAAAACATTACATGAACATTACACACACTTCATGAGGGAGATCATAGACAGAGGAGATGCTGAGGAGACGAAGGAAGATGGCATTAAGGGAGAGACCTGGTACTTACCCCATCACGGCGTATATCACGCAAAGAAGCCAGGAAAAGTGCGTGTAGTCTTCGACTGTTCAGCAAAATATGAGGACACATGTCTCAATGACCACCTACTCCAAGGGCCGGATTTGATCAACAATTTGAACGGCATTCTCATCAGATTTCGCCAACACCCCGTAGCACTGATGTGTGACGTGGAAAAAATGTTCCACCAATTCCATGTTGAAGAAGCAGACATTATCTGCGCTTTCTTTGGTGGAAGGATGGTGACCTAGACAGAAAACCAGACGTGTTCCGCATGAGAGTCCATCTATTTGGCGCCACGTCATCACCTGCATGTGCAAACTACGGCTTGAAACATCTTGCTCAAGAGTACAGCAGCGACTATCCTCTCGGTGCACAGTTTGTGATGAAGAATTTTTATGTCGATGACGGTGTCACTAGCGTTGTCAACACAGAAGATGCAATCAAACTAGCAACAGAGGCTAGAATGCTCTGTGCAAAAGGCGGTCTTCGACTGCACAAATTCATGTCCAATGATGCTGCCGTTATGGAAAGCCTCCCCGCATCAGAGCGAGCTGAGGTGAAAAATGTCGAATTTGCCTTTGATGAAGCCCTAATAGAACGAACTTTAGGTATCCAGTGGCAAAGAGAATCTGATGACTTAAAATTTGGAGTCCATGTTCAAGAGCAGCCTGCCACGAGACGCAACATACTGTCCACAGTAGCCTCAGTGTACGATCCTCTCGGGTTCATCGCACCTGTGCTGCTAAGTGGCAAACGAATCCTGCAAGAAATGTGTAAGCATGGCACAAACTGGGATGACCCCATGCCTCCCGAACTTATGCCACGGTGGGAGCACTGGAAAAGGGATCTCATCAACTTGAAAGATCTAAGTATATCACGCTGCTATACGCCCACTGGTTTTGGAGAAGTTGTCAGCGCAGAATTGCACAATTTCTCTGACGCAAGTACAGTAGGATATGGCCAATGTTCATATTTAAGACTTTGCAACAAGAGAGGAAACATCCACTGCACGCTTGTCATGGCAAAATCTAGAGTGGCCCCCTTGAAAGTTACCACTATTCCCAGATTAGAACTGACAGCCGCCGTCACCTCTATCAAGGCGAGCAGTGAACAAGGCGAGCAGAGTTAGAATATTAAATTACAGATGAAATTTTCTGGACAGACTCCAAGGTTGTACTTGGATATGTCAATAATGACGCACGCCGCTTCCATGTGTTTGTTGCGAACAGAGTGCAGAGGATACACCTTGGCTCAGAGCCACATCAATGGAAATACATCCCCACAGAAGAAAATCCTGCAGATCATATGTCAAGAGGGTTGAGAGTTAATGAGATGTCATCCTCTAACTGGTTCACTGGACCTAAGTTTCTATGGGAAAAGCAAGTTGATCTCTCTATGGACATCCCACTAGAATTGTCAGTTGGAGATCCAGAAGTAAAAGTAGCTCGAGTCCTTAACACAGACAGTACAAATCAGATGAGTCTAGCAGACCGCCTATCAAACTTTTCTTCTTGGTCCCACGCTACCAGAGCTATCGCCCGCCTCCTGAGATGGGTAGACAAAGACAAATCAAACCACCTTGCCACTGTAATTGAAAGAAAGAAAGCAGAATGTGTCATAGTCAAGGCCCTACAAAGGGATACATATAAGAATGAAATCCACACAATAGGTCAAGGAAGAAATGTATCACAAATCAATGAACTGTATGCTCTTGATCCCTTCATAGAAGAAGATGGCGTGCTTAGGGTGGGGCTTGGCAACTTTGCATCACCGTATGCTTTCAGACACCCTATGGTCATACCTAAGAGCCACCCCATAACCAAAATGATCATTGCAGACTGTCATGAAAAGGTCAAACACCAAGGTAAAGGGTTCACAATGAATGAGATAAGAGCAAATGGCTTCTGGATACCAGGCTTGAACAAAGTGGTGGCATCTTACATTCGACAGTGTGTCATCTGCCGAAAACACAGGAGACCCACCGAAGAACAGAGGATGGCCGATCTGCCGTCAGAAAGGGTGGACCCCTCTCCACCATTCAGCTATTGTGGAATGGACTGTTTTGGCCCTTATCTTGTTAAACAAGGGCACAGCACTCACAAAAGATATGGCCTTCTTTTCACATGTTTCTGTTCTCGTGCAATCCATATTGAGATGCTAATTGACTTATCCACAGATGCCTTTATCAACGGGCTACGTTGCTTTATCGCCATACGGGGTACAGTTAGGCAAATAAAGTCAGATCAAGGGAGTAACTTCATTGGAGCACGAAATGAACTGCGAGAGGCACTTAAAGAAGTTGATCAACAACGAATAGCTGCTTTCCTGTCGGACAAACAGTGTGACTTCGTCATGAATGCTCCACATTCAAGTCATGCTGGAGGAGTGTGGGAGCGACAAATCAGGACATTGAAGGCCGTTCTAAACACCACACTCTCACTCTCACCAGGTAGAATGGATGATTCTTCACTCCGCGCTTTCTTTTATGAAACAATGGCTATAGTGAACAACAGGCCCCTCACGGTCACAAATCTAAGTGATCCAAATAGCTTAGAGCCCCTCACGCCAAACCACTTACTTACACTTAAGTCCACAGTAGCATTGCCCCCACCTGGCAAGTTTACCAGAGAAGATTTATACACACGCAAAAGGTGGCGTCATGTGCAGTTTCTAACTGAGCAGTTTTGGAGTCGCTGGCGCAAAGAATATCTTGCCAACATTACCATTAGACAACGCTGGCATGTCCCTAGGAGAAACCTGCAAATAGGCGACATAGTAATGGTTAAAGATGAGGACTTACCAAGAAACGAGTGGCGGCTCAGACGGGTCGTAGAGACTTATGCAAACAAGGACGGGTTAGTCAGAAAGGTTAAAATTACATTGGGGGACAGAAACCTGAATCACAAGGGTGAACGTGTTTGCAAACAATCAATAATTGAACGCCCCATACAGAAACTAGTCCTATTAATGGATAATTAATTAAAACTCAAAATATTTAGGATAAGAATTGATGAGATAAAATGAACTTGAGTTGGTAATTTTCATGGTTTGAAGAGTTAGGTCTACTTTATGATTTATAAGGTCATGTTATACTAACATGGGTAAAAAAAAGGAAAGGGTGCTAAATGATTTACACTGTTTGTGTGCAATGTTTATGTGTAGACCTACTTTAAATGTGTTGCTTAACGTTACATTGTTATAAAATGCTTATCTGAAGTCATCTTCTTTTGAAATCATTCATTCCTGTTGCAACTTGAACTCGTGATTTGGTGGGAGTGTAGATGACACTGTCAATGAAGTTTGTTTAATTTTTTGTTTTATTTCAAGATGGACTTTCATTGTTTTAATGACACAGTTATTACGACACACTTTTATTTTGATATGCGCGCTGTGCGCCTGCGCGCTGTACGCGTGCGCACTGTACAGTAAGAAACGGTTGCTAAGTGTTCAAGTTTTGGATGATAGTACACCTTGCTGATAGGGTCACTAAGCTCTTACGGTGTTTTAAAGTGTGTTCCAGATCGTAGAAGCTTAAATGTTACAGTAGATATATATTATAAGTTTCTGAAGACGTATTCTGTGACCGTGTTTACTTTGGAAGGTTTTTTTGGAATAAACACCGCTTTTGACATCAGTTGTTGAGCCATCTATCAGCGGAGGTAGCTACAGTCTCTACAAAACTAGTATCCGGTGTAGCCACGACCCGAACCAGCAGTGATTCTCTCTCCTTTAGTTTGAACCCAGATTTGGACCGTCAAAACAGCTGAGGAGAGAGAGAGCTAAAAGGAGAGAGAATCACCACTGTTTCGGGTTGTGGCGAGACCGGACACTAGTCGAGACTGCAGGGCATAGGTTACATAATCTGTGACCTTAATTTTGCTGGGTTGAGTGGGGGCGATTTGGACCATCAGTGCATTGCGGTTGAGGTTCACCTTTGCGCTGGAAATGAATGTTGAATGTGCCAAATGTTATGTACATTAGAAGAGCATAACAATCGTCGAAAATATTGGGGTACTTGTGTTGTATTGTCAATATGCCCCTGGTTAATAGTAATACATGGAATTTTCTATCAGGCACTGAACTCATACTTTCTCCCATATGCAGCGGAGGGGTGGAGATTCCAACTCAGAAACAGGAAAGCTCGGGACGCAAACAAGAGACTCTTGTTCAGGGTGAGCTGATCCAGACCGTTTTCCTCCTGGGTCTCCCCAGCAGAGGCAACATCACAGAGCAGCAGGAGCACATCAGCAAGGAGAACCTTCAATACCACGACCTGATCCAGAGTGACTTCGTAGACAGTTACATCAATCTGACCATCAAGACCATGGTGATTATGGACTGGCTGGCCACGCGGTGCCCTAATGTGTCCTACACCATGAAGATCGACTCAGATATGTTCCCTAATGTGGAGAATCTGGTGACCATGTTAAAAACACCAGGTTTCCCCAAGAAAGGTAAAGGTTGAAATCTCCTGTCATTCGCCATAAGGCCAGCCAATGGTATGTTCCTGAGTAGATCTACCCTGACCCATTCTATCCAATGTACCCCATCGGCATGGGCTACATCTTCTCCATTGATACGACAAGAAGGTTGATGGAGGGCTCAAAAAGGGCCACACCCCTGTTTGTTGAAGATGCCTACATTGGATTGTGTATAAAAAAGGATTCAACTTGACACAGCCCCCAAATCCCAACTACTTCAGGACATATCTCTATATCGCTGTACATTCTCTCGGATCATCATCTACATTTTCGACTCATCAGAACAGCTGGTGACTTTCTGGACAGACTTGAAAAAGCCTGGCCCGCCATGCTAGCACATGGGCATCTACATGCCCCTTTTGGTGGATTACATGAATTCACATCAAGTTGAACTTGACTGCCAGTGTATTGAGAAATACAGTGTGTAATAGTGTGTAGAGAAAACCAAGCAGAGAAAAATGAAAAGATGAATACGTCTCTGGTCCTTTTCGGTCTAGCTCAACTGAATGGTATTACTTATTTAGCCATTAGCACAGTGGGGAGTTTCCATCTGTTTCTGTCCAACTTCAAAATTCATGTCAGAAGTTTGAATTATTGGTCCTCAGTTATTATTTTCTTAAAGTCTGTGTAAACCAAAAGTAAATATGTGTTTAGTTTGTCACACCATAGAAAAATGTGTTATTAACCACCCAGCCAAATTTGAATGATTAAAAAAGTCGGCAAGTACAAAAAATTAGGATTCAATATCGTCAAAAACTGTCAAACTTGCGATTGAGCGTGACAAGCAGTGATGCAACTGCTCTCTGGTTGTTAGGGGCGGTGCAATGCTAAGGGGTAGCACTTACATCATCTTGTCACTTACATCATCATCAGCACTTAAAACAAAAACAAAAAACTTTGCAATCATTCTATGTTTGTATGTCCTGGCTCTTACTTTAATATTCTGCGCTTAGTATTTTCGCACTTAGCAATCGGTTAACTTAGCAATTAGGTGTGCTTAAAAATTGTTCTTGTGAAATCCTTACTCTACTGGTAGCAGTTTAGTGGTTGTTATTCTCCTAACAAATGTACTTATTGTAAGTCGCTTTGGACAAAAGTGTCTGCTAAATGTCCTAAATGTAAATCATGTACCCTTTATGCCCCGCCCATAAAATCCTGAATGTGAAAATTGTGAAAAATAGAAAAACGGTCCAACTCCATAATTCAACATTAAATGGTTGTACAGTCTTTTCACATGTTTTCAGCAATGACTTTCTAACGTGTGTAATGTGTTTAGAAACAAATCTCAGAATTTGCTTTGCACGGTCTTTAACCTTCATTAACCTCGATGGTGTCCCACCTATGTTCATTGTTCCCTCCTGTGTATTTAAGCCTTTTGTTTCCCATTTGTCTGCTATAATTTTGTCGTGAAGAATTTAAGTAAATACTTTTTTTGTTTAAACCGTCTTGAGTCTGCACTTGAGTCCAGGGCCTGATCCTTACAACTCTTCCATTACATTTCTTTTGGATTGTCATCAAATCTCCTCTAATTTGTTCACAGAATCTGTTAATTGTTTAAAGAAACTTTGAAAACCAACCCTTTTAGGGCGTGTTCACACCTAGTGGTTTTTGTGTTAGGGAAAAGTTGAGCCGACCGTTTTTTCAACAAAAAAAAAAGCTGGCAGCGTTTTTTGTCCTAAAAGCGCCAAGAGCGTTTTTTCTAACGCCTAGCAACGAACCCACTCTAGACCCAGACGTTACTCGCCTACTATATCCAGGCTACCCTTACATAGTTGGCAAGAAACAGGCAAGAAACAGGCGATTGGCACTTGCATTGGCCCTACCTGACGACGAGGAGAATCATGTACCTGCACGTTTGTGGGGGCACGATATCACTCGGGGAAGGCAGCAGCAAGGTGCCCACCATCATAGTCCAGGAGCTTCGTTTCGATGATGCGCGATTTGCGGCGTACTGTGATTGGTCAGTTGTCAAAAAAGCGCCTGACGTCGGGCGCTTTTTTCCTGAAAGTTGAACTTTTTTCAACCTTTTTTTACGCTTGGTGCATGAGAAAAAAACGCATAGAGAGGCGTTTAAAAAAACGCCGGGGGCGTTTTCCAAAAACGCTCTGCTCCATAGGAATATAATGTAAAAAGAGCGCTGGCAGAAAAAAAAAACCGCTAGGTGTGAACACGGCCTTAGATTGTAGGCTTTCTGTCAGTAGTTCTCTTTTTGTGTGCACATTTATAAAGCATGTATTACTTACATAGCATGTATAGCCTATTACAGGGTTTTTTACAGTTTCTTTGTAATTTTTCTCTGCCGATGGTTTTTTATGATCTGTGTTTCGTTACTTTTCATATTTTATTTTCTGTTGAGCACTTTATAAAGGTTGTTTAAACCTGCACTATGTAAGTTTGCCCATTAACAACTTCTAGTGGCTTAAGTTGTAGCTACAGTTATAGTTATATCATTTTCAGAGATTTTAATTTTAGAGATTTCCCACGTTCGGGGATAGCTGCAGTAAAAAAGTTATAGTGCAGATTTAAAATGGTGCTATCTAACTATAAATGGAGGAGCGTCTCTATGTCAGTATGTCTGTTCTTCAATTTTCTCAACAACCGTTAATTCATCCGATCCACTTCACACTTGGCGGGTGTATTGCTGAGTGCAGTGTCGAGTGCGAGCACTTGATATCTACGGGACATAGTAGTGCGTTACTACCGCCACACTGTAGTGTGGCAACTTTGCTTACTGACATCCACACACCACATACACACCTTTCACAGGCTTTGATTTTTCAGTCCAGCCTTTTACTAATTAAAAAAAATCCCCCATTAAGACCGCCACTGAGAACATTCTGTATTGTATCAATCTCACCGGTGTAGCAGGGTTCAATGCAGGTGTAGCAGGGTTCAATGCTATTCTCAGGGTTCGGGAACCATCAGTGTTGGTTCGCCACTGGATGGTTTATTAGTAACAAACAAAAGAATGGCAGTGCCGATGGTTTTAAATAGAAACAACAAATAATGCAGTCTTAAAGGTGAGGTAGGTTATTATACTCTTTTTGGGTTTTTTAAAACTGTTCCCTGGGGTCTTTACAATAAGTTAGTGAAAGGTATGTTCAAAACTCCTACATCCAGCTTCTGTAGTGTATGTGTCTGCAGCTCATTTCTCCCCTCTGAAGAACAGGCTGTTTTGTGGGCATGAGGATGTATGCTAATGAGATCTGCTCTGATTGGCCGCCTCATTAGAAGGTGGGGTGTATGCTAATGAGCTCTGCTCTGATTGGCCGCCTCATTAGAAGGTTTTTCCCAATAATCATAACCAGTGGTTTGCCCTATGAATACATTTGGATAATACTTTGCATGACAATAAAGATGAGAACAAGAACTGCATTCGGGTCTTATGTATTTTCACATTTCATGTCAGCAATTCAAGCTGAAATTACATTGCAAAACAAATTAATAGCAAAAAAAACGTGTTGTGACAAAGTACTTCTCTACTTTTTAGCTATACTGCATGTAGGCCATCATCAAAATGTAATATATTGTGGCGACCGGTGCGGGAGGAATGAGACAGGAGCCCAGGGTTACATGTTTACGCAACTCCCATGCCCCATACACCGCACGACCCCGGGAGTTGCCTTTATTTGTACACCCTCACACAGACAGAAACACGGCACACCTGACAAACACCACTAGGACTCTCACTCACGGTCCAACCCCTACCCGAGGTGCATCCCCCAGAATCCCTTGCGCAAGACCCCCATAGGGGGCATGGCCGTGATCGCCACAATATGAAGTATTATAACCGCATTTGGTGCTCCCACATGTTCATAATGTCTTTGATAAGTTATAGAAAATGATTTCCTAAACAGTATGACTCCTGAAGCAGTTCCCTCTCTACACGTCTCCTCCTTGTAGTAATGAAGAGCACCATCACTCGCAACATAGCATCCATTCAAAACCTCCCCTAATCATTTAGACTAGTGTCATTACTGAAGTTCAGGGTAAAGACGTCTACGTCCATAACAACTGGTTCCATTGGTTATTATATTGTCTACAGGAGCAAGACAATTTGTCCTCTTTGATATATTCAAATAATAATTGGACTCAGAAACAAAGTTTTCAAATCAGACGTTTTTTTCCAAGTACCAATATTCCAGAGATTTATTCATCGTTCTTCAACACTTCGTTGGCATATGGTGCAGGGTCCTGTAATATGTCCTCAAACAGGAGGCCCATCAGCTCATCTGTACAAACTCTAGTAAAGTAAAGTTATGAAAACGTCCCTACATCAATTTTCCAACTGTTGTGTTTCAATTGTTGTAATTCGCAGTTCTGTATTTAGAATAAAAAATAGGTGTGTCCTTGTGGTAGCCTATACTGACTCTGTCTGTTCCCATTATTTGGATTCCCACTATTCTGTGTGTACACATTAACAAAAGGTGGGGCACGGGTGACCTTTGGCTCTGAGGCTGTTGTGCTAGGGAAGAGGACACCTGGGGTTGAATCGGAGGAAAGAACGCCAGAGGTGGGGCCTGTTGGACAATAGACATCATTGTGACATACTGAGCTTGGTGTCCTTTTACTGGAATAGAGGAAACTCCTGCATAAGTCTTTGGAGCCTCTCCCTCTTTGTTAGATCTCCTTAACCTGTTCCAGCGCTAGTGGACTTTGCCCTGTTTTATTGCCCTCTTCACTGGACCAGGCCCCCTCCCTTTCTCTCTGCTCTCTGTAACCTCTCTCTCTCTCTTGACCACAGTTCTCTCTTTCTCTTCTCTCACTTATTCCTAACCTTTCTCCGTTCTTACCCCTTACCTGTAAGGGATAATGCCCGACGAGATGTCCATTAACAGAAATGAATGGATGACGCGGAGGCGTGAAACCTTCCGATGCAAAGCGGATTCATTGCTGTTAATGGACACCTTGAAGGGAATTATCGCGCTTATACCATGGTCACTTACGAAAGAAAGAAATATTTGATCAATTAATAATACTTGAATGTGTTTTAGAGTTAAAATCGTATCTCCCGTATGCAGGCGTTGCCAAGCAACGTGTCCATAGCGACCCGACCGCAGCAGTTGATCAGGCATTTGACCCGAACGTCTTTCCTAGGTGTAAATTAACACTTTTTAACCTACACCCTCCAGCCAATCAGAATCGAGTATTCACCCAGACCATGGTACAACTGCTTTTAACCTTCCCTTTTTTTCTTTCAGTTTTGTTTCCCCCTTCTTGAAAAAACATAATTGCTTTCCTCATTACTATCCCCGACATCACTATTACTGTCATCATCCCACTCTTCCAACACTTTCCTAATTTCTTTGTAACAATCCATGTGTATGGGTGGGCCTTCCCTGCCTGTGTGCCACAATCCTTGCTTCGTCCTTCGTCCAGCTCTACTTCTCCTTTAATGTCTACTGTTCCTAAAATCAGATATCAGACGGATACTTTTGACCTAATATTTCTACCGCTGTTGCTAGCATGGTTGTTTTATGCATGCAGATTTTCCTACTTTAAATATTTTTGTTATGTCTCTACTAATTGGATGTATTATTATGTTACTCCCCTCCCTCCTTTTTTAGTTCCTCTCTTCTCCTCTATCTGACCATAGGCAAAATGAATAAATAAATAAAAAGAAATCACTACATTTGTTCCTGACACACAGCAATCAAATTGCCACAAACCTCAAGGCGCCTACCCTACGCTTTTACAGGATTTGTTAACCTAGATTGCTATATTAGGTAGTACACAGTTACCCTAACACTTCTCTGAGGCATCTAGGGACCTGAGCATTCAGTCCTGCTTAGTCATGTACCAATTATGCTGTCACAGTGGTATCCTCAGGGTTTAAACAAATAAACAGCAATTTAGTAAACCACAAAGTGTTATGGTTAGCGCCTGCACACTCTCTCTCTTTTCTCTTATGCACACTATGGTTTGTACATTTGGAGAGACACTTTACTTAATGCTTAGCGTTGGGATTGGGTAGGCACTGATAACACAATTTCTCTTATAACAAATAGGTAAGAACGTTGCTTACCTTTGTTTGTGTTGCTTACCAATAAGTGGCCACTCAGTTTTGTGTGACCTGTGCCCAGACCCCGACCTGCGTGCGCAGCAGCTGGTGTTGGTCCCTTTTCTTGAATCCTGTTTGTGACGCCAAATTATGTCGTGGATAAACCACACTTTAACAAAATAAGAAAGATCGAGAAAGATTAAGTTTCAAGACTTTTATTATCACTTGCAAACAAGTAAGTGGTTTCAGTGGCTTCCTCCTCCATGCACTAACCAATGACATCAACCTATACATTGTTTGGACGTATGGTACTGAGTTCTGCTCTGATTGGCCGCCTCATTAGAAGGTTTGGGAGGCAGAGAGCAGAGCTCCCATGCTGCTCAAGGTAAACAAACTTGATGCGTCATTTACTGTAATGACGCATTACAGTGCTCCAGAAACAACAGTGAGACCCTACATGTTTGAGCTGGAGTCTGACCCAGAATGGGAAGAGTCAGCTGAGTCCACATAGGAGAATCCAGAAGAATGGTTCACAATGGTAACAATTCCATGTGATATTGTTACCATGTGCCTTTTGTGTGTGTGTGTGTGTGTGTGTGTGTGTGTGTGTGTGTGTGTGTGAGCGATGCTCTCTGTTTATGTCTTATGTTCATAATCTTACTTGCTCTAACTTGCAGACAAGCTAGGATAGACCATTTTGTAGAGCTAGTTGGCCAATATATTATTGTATGCAATGTATTTGCATCCAACCAGCGCAGCGAAAAATAATCAAACGTTGCATATAATATGGGAGAAATGTACTATATATTTAAATAAAGTATAATCATTATCTTGCCTATATGCTATACGAATGAACAAATGTGTGGAATATCACAGAGTCAGACTCTTATATATAAACCTTAGATGTTTAGTGCCCCCAATATAGTTAGATTCTCAGGGCCACCCTGAGGAGAAAAGTACAGATGTTACGTTACACAGAAGCGTTTGAGAGCACAAGCGGTGACAACCGAGCTGGAAGATCTGACCCCTTGACCAACCCCTGGGGTGACCAGAAAAGGCCTGATAAGTGTCCGACAGGAAAGGCATGATTATTGTAACATTGATCATGTGGTCCCTCAAAGTTGTTGATTACACAGCAAGACACATTACCATCCTTCAGACAGGGATATCTTTCAAACCCCTTGATGTACCTAACCTGACTCCACCAGATGGAATGATTCGCATTGGCTCAGCATTTCCATCTGGAATCGTTCCATTGGAGAGCCTTTGGGAGGGGCGAAAATACTGGTTGCTGATTGGATAAACCATCTGCCTATGTTGGTGACTGACGGGCCAAATCAACCAATCAGATCAACGAAGCGTATGACGTGACAACAGAGCGTCGAGGCAAGCTCATCAAGTAAACAAGTCGGGAGAAGGGCAAAAGCATCTTTTCCTCCGAGGAAAGCCTCCAGTGCCGCTTTTTGCTCACATTTTAGAGAAGGAATACACTCTAATTCTGCTAAAACTTGCTCGATAGCTGCGCGTATCTCGATCACATCCGCGGAATCCGCCATGTTGTTTAGACTGAAGAGTCGCTCCTCATTGCGTCACACCTCAAAACCAACGCTGATTGGACGATCATTTTCTGATCGGCTCCAAATGTTCTCCGTCGTGCAATACCAGACTGAACTGTGAGTGGAATACCATGGAGCTCGCGAGATCAGGCTGGTCTCGCGAGGCTATGATGTACCCTCTCCCACATACAATTATACACACAAATGCAGTGATCCTTACGAAAATGATTAACATTAACTTCAATTGGGAAAAACTGGAAGGAAAAGGAAATGTGATGAAAAGTGTTTCTTTAGTCCTATTTGAAACATTATGGTGCCTTTATGCCATTCTGTACCTTCCCCTTTGTCTCCCGGCCAGAGTGGAGGTTAACTGACAACCCTGTGATTGTCGTAAAAGTAAACATGGGAAGAGTCACTTACAGACACACACTCTCCCTATACTTTACTTGTGTTTTCATTCATTTAAACATTTAGTTTATGTTGAACTTTGATAATACATGCTTTATCGGGGTATCCCTCAGCTGTAGTTATAGGGATTAAGTGCTTTATCCAAGTATATTTGTTTAAATTGTGCATGTCTTAGAAGTTACCTTTAATGTGTTTATCCATGAGGTCATTTATTGTTTGAGTAGAAGTGATTTTCATTGTGCTCATCCATGTTGCTACACACATCTTTATGTTGACTCGTATATGTGGTACAGGTATATCTTTTGTCTTTGATTTGTTACTTTACTCAAGATTGGTATTTGTTATATGTGTAAAACTACCTCTTGGGGAAAAGGGCCACAGGGGAGGTGCCTAATCTTTAGGTCCAAATAAGTAAACAATGCATAGGTTGTTGTTATTGGTTAGTACATGGAGGAGGAAACCACAAAGGGAGCAAATATAACATGAAGTCTGGGCCAATAATATCAGTTCTTTGCAAACCAACTCGGTCTTTGGTATTACTTGTTTACAAGTGGTAATAAAAGTCTTGAAACTTGATCTTTCTCGATCTCTCTTATTTGTGGTTTATCCACGACAATAATAGCCCTGTACTTCTCAGTCCACATCTGGCCAGAACTTGGATCCACCGTTACGGTGCATGCCCTACAGGTATACTTTATTCATATTGAGTCGAAATTACAGTGGTAGGTATACTGTACTCATATTGAGTCTAAATTACAGTGGTAGGTACACTGTACTCATATTAAGTCTAAATTACAGTGGTAGGTACACTGTACTCATATTGAGTCTAAATCACAGTGGTAGGTATACTGTACTCATATTGAGTCTAAATTACAGTGGTAGGTATACTGTACTCATATTGAGTCTAAATTACAGTGGTAGGTATACTGTACTCATATTGAGTCTAAATTACAGTGGTAGGTATACTGTACTCATATTGAGTATAAATTACTGTGGTAGGTATACTGTACTCATTGAGTCTAAGTTGTCTGCGCTATATAATGTTAACAGGTTGAGAGAATTGTGCCGCACTGCCAACTGAAAGAGAAAACGTGCTGCAGGGAGATCCAAACGGTGACTATTGATAAAAGACACTGTTTCCTTGTAATCAATGTAGTTCTTATGAAGTTGGGCAAATCCCTATAGACTTACCATTTCTCACTCAATAGGTTGTTCGACTTATGAATGAAATACCACAACCACCGATATGTATGGTGGCCTGGGTTTCAACGTTTGTTTGGACGTTTTCGTCCTACAGATCACGCAAACAATATAGAGCAGACTGTGGGCGTTTACGGCATACAATTGCAATACAGCCGGGACCGACGACCGACGTGCGCGGGGGGGGGGGGGGGGGGGGGGCCTGGGTTGGGGGCCCCCTGCTGATTGGGGGCCTAAGGCAATCGCCTAGTTCGCCTTAATGGTAGGACCGCTTCTGCAGACAGGTAAAGCTTTTAAAAAAAACAGTAGAATTAATCAATGCATAGAGTACAATATAAAGACGTGTTGAGACATTGTTATATGTTATTTTCCTGCACAGCATTCAAATAAATGGAAAGAGTCTGGCAGCCCACAGTCCTTACATAACACTGTAGAGTTGTGCAGCCTGAAGGCAGGGAATACAAAAGTTTGATGTATACATTATGACATGATGACTTTCGACTTTATAATGAGACATTTTGTTAAGTATATGGAATACCAAATGTGCCAAAATTAATTAAATAAATATGCCTTCATGAAATAAATAATCATGAATAAATACAGGAATATACTGTATATAAATGGGTAAATAAATTGTGAAATCACTAAATAATTAAATAATACTCAAACAATTATTCAAACATTTAATTTACTTTTCATTTAATAATGACAAGTTTAATTTTCAAATGGCACTTTTTATTTATTTCATAATGGTACTTTTCCGAATTACACATTTCCGAGCGCGCCAGTGATGACTGGATTTTTTCCATTAAAAGTGGTGTCCCCATCCATAACAGCGACTTTAAAAAAATAAAATGTAATATGAAAGTAAGGTTAGGGTTCAAAGTTAAATGACATCAGCCATATAAACTATGTTAAACTGACTGTTGTTACGATAAGATAAGACTTAAAGGAGCTATATGTAGGATTGCGTCCTCTCTGGCCAAAACTGTTATTGCAACCACGTTGTAAATACTGTACAGCGTGGTACTCCCTCCCCCTCCCCCCCCCAGAGTAGCGGTTGCCAGATTCCCCGTTCCCGGATTACTCAACACAACACTGCGTCTACTAGAAGGAGCAACCATGACAAGTGTTTTACATACTGTTCTTTGCTTTTATTTAGGTAAAGAACATAGAATTGCCTCTGTGTATGAAGTGTGCTATACAAATACACTTGCCTTGCATAGATCCCTGATAATATTGACCAACTGCATCACCGTCACCGGGGCTTCATAGTAATGTGTCCGAATAGAGCAGCCCTCTCGGACACACACACATGTTACCGCTGTTTTATTAGCATCCACACTTCCAGACCATCACCGGGGCTTCATAGTAATGTGTCCGAATAGAGCAGCCCTCTCGGACACACACACATGCTGTTACCGCTGTTTTATTATCATCCGCACTCCCACACCGTCACCGGGGCTTCATAGTAATGTGTCCGAATAGAGCAGCCCCCAACGGACACACACGCCAGCTCTGACCGCTGTTTTATTATCATCCACACTGCAGTCGGTGTGCAGTAAATGGCCCTGGTGTGAAATCCTTACATACAGTCATTGAGCAAACGATACTGACTTCGTGAAAACGCCCATGAGGCAACGACGCAATGATTCGCTTCAAACATGTTTTTCTAGCAAAAACTGAATAATGGCGATAAGCCAAATATAATTCTAAAGATATATACTGCAATAGTTCACTCCAGTGGAAACATGGACCATTTTCATTACCCAACTAAAATATATTTGGTAGGCTAATAGTGCAATGTAAACATGTTCACGAATGCATTTAGTAACGTCAGACATTTCTGACCCGAAACATTTGTAGCTGCAGCCTTCCTTATACAGTAAATGGCTGCAGCTCAGCCTATCTGGCAACCCGGATGGCGACACAGTACTGACTTCGCGATTGGACGCTAGGCAGAAGGTGGCGCAACAGACCAAAACACAAAATGAAAACAAAACAGTTTTCCTGGCACAGAAATATTGCGTTTGAAATTAAATATTCTGGCTGGACTACTATTATGTCTGACATAAATACTTGAAATTAACATGATTCCTCAATGTCTATTGACATATTAGGGTCATTTTATGATTACTTTGAGTACATTTCTTACATATAGCTCCTTTAATTGCTAGCTGTGTCCCGATCGTCAACTGCAACTCTCAAGGTTGCTAGGCGACAGGAGCGGGTGAGGGCGGGAACAGCTGGTGACGCAGATAGGAAATCCTCCTTAGACCAGTCCGTCTCGTGTCACAACACTGGGTTTGGCCATGTCTTCGTAGGCCCCGTCTCCTGATTACCTGAGTACCTGAGTTAATCTTCACATATCATCTAACAGCATTGCAGCATTGCAGTATGGATAGGCTACTGAATTGTCTGTGCTCTTTCATTTCATGGTATGGTTTAAATTGATTTACGGGAATGTGCTGCACTGTGTATAGTTTTCGATTAGCAGCCTCTAGTTGTAAAGAAAGTCTTTCTAGTTCAGATATTTACAACGGTTAGACGAGTACAACACTAGTCTAACCTTGGTCTATGTCTTTTCCTGAATTCTGACTTAACATTTACAATTAACCTGGAAATCCAGCTTCTTGAAACAGTGGCCTGGACTTGGATGTCTCTGGGGTTTAGAGAGGCTCCAGCAGTAAGACAATGACAGGTTTAGCAAAATCTGCTAAACCTGTAGCTAATCTGTAGATAGTTTACCAACTCCCTGAAAAATAAAAAAGGGACACCCTTATCGTTCAGATTCCTTAAACCCTGTCTGTCCAGTTGTAGAGCGATACCGGGTGCGGTCATTGACATCGTACGTTTGTCCTCTTTTCAGTTAAGTTGATCAAGTGTGTTGGGTTGATCTGGTCCACGAGCCATGGAGACTCTTCTCTCAGGATAGACTCCCATGTAACATCTAAACCCTACCTGACCCCTGGTCCCATACGGTCCTCTAGCCACACACATTATACTGTACATTAGATGTTACATGGACGCCCAGATAGGCCTATCTGGCCTATGGATGTTGGACTATAATAGGCTACTGAAGTGCTATGCAGTGCGTCCGGTGCGTAAAATTCAACACTGTGTAGACAGGATATGAGAGAAAGAGAGAGAGAGAGAGAGAGAGAGAGAGAGAGAGAGAGAGAGAGAGAGAGAGAGAGAGAGACATGTCACCTTTGCTACTGTTAAGGCTTGAGAGTTGTTTGTGAAAAAAACATTTTAAAGGTTTATAGTTTCAAAAGGTTTAGTATCGCCTGATAACATAATGTTAATCTTAATCAAGGATGAAGACTATTTCATCATACATATGCATCATAGCTTTTTGTACGCTAGTGGGGCCCCACGTCGTGCAGTCGCTGCCCTTTTTTTCCCACCCCTGACCTTCAAACAGTCCGCCACTGGTGTGAACACTAGTAGGGACAGTATGAAATGTAAACACTAAGAAATGCAGAGTAACAGATATAAACACTATAGTCTGTAGTGTATTCATATTTATACGACTGTATATCTGGGGCCGTATTCACAAAGGACCCGATGCGGAGCGCAGCGGGTCAGCTGGCCGCGGGCCTCGTATTAAACCTGAGATCTACAAAACCAATGATGGAAAGGTTATTGTAGAGGATGAATTTCTTAACTTTCTTGCTGTAAAAATGAGGACAATGACTCAAGATGAGATCGTTATGCTGGCTGCTAACACCTTTGATTCCGAGTGGATCGAAGCCTCGAAGAGAGTCCTGTTTGAGGTGTGCTCCACCACGCAGCGCTGTGTGTTACACAAAGGTGCACAGAAAGACGTGAACAATGTAAAGAGCTGCCTTAAAGTAATGAACGAGTGTGGTGAGAATATGCCAAGATTTGTCTCGCATTTCCTGGATGAGCTGCCACCCGTCACGTTCACAAGCCTGGATGTTACAAGCTTGTTGGTGAAACTTGAGCGTTTACATGCGGATGTGTGCTCCATGAAACACGCCATGCAGCTCCAGGCCAACGTCAGCGAGGATACGCGAGCCATCACTGCGGATTTTGAGCGACGATTGGCGGCATTGGAGGAATCAACAGACCGAGCGGCAAGAGAAGGCCGGGCTGGATCGAGCGAGACCGGAGGCTGCCCCGGTGCCGTGGCTGAACCGCGGAGCTCCTTCGTGGGTGATGCATCGCCAGGAGCGGCACGGGAGAGAGCCCCAGCCCCCGCCGGCCGAGGCGGAACCCCGGCGATTGCGGAGCCCGGCTCCGAGTGCAGCCAACCCGCCAGGTGCCCCGGAGGATTGGCTTCGGTACCCGCCAGGTGTCCCGGAGGACTGGCTTCGGTAAATCGCTCCCCAAAGTGGAGTCAGGTTGTGAAGAAAAGACGCCAACCTGTTTCCACGCTGACAGCGCAGCCGAAAAAACCACGGAGGAACGGGGACGGTGTTATTGGAACTGGAGCTGGCGGCAACATAAGAACAGTAAAGACCAAACTGGTGAGTGTATTTGCCACCAGGTTTGATCCTGATCTAGATGCAGGGACTTTATCTGGCTATCTTAAAGAGAAACTTGGGCGGGATGTGGTCTGTCAAAAGATTGGCACTGAAAACCGCAGATTCTGTTCATTTAAAGTTTCTGCTGAATGCAAGGAAGTGAATGAGATGTATAATCCCGATTTGTGGCCAGATGGAGCTCTGGTGCGGCGCTACTATGAGCCGCGGAAGGCACTCATCGGACAAAATTCTTATGGTACGGCTGAGGGTCTGCGCCTGCCTACAGTGGCAACTTCTCACTAACCATGTAAAATGTCTGTGCAGGTTTTGTCATACAATTGTCGTGGCCTGCGTTTGGGCCAGAGCGCAGGGGACAGAGCTCGTCGTAGAGTAATTGACAACCTGCTTAACCACTGTGATATACTATGTCTCCAAGAGACCTTCCTGTCAAAACAAGACCTTGGTCAGCTGAGCTCACTAAATCCTGACTTCCATGGAGCTGGGGAGGCTACAACCGACCTCAGCACGGGAATTGTCAGGGGTAGGATACCTGGGGGTGTAGCGATTCTTTGGCGGAAGTCGCTGGATCCGCTGATAAATATAATCAGAGTTGATGCTGACTGGTGCATTGCAATAAACTACAAACATAACAATAAGGAATTTGTGATTATGAATGTGTACACACCTTTTGAGTGTGATCAGAATGAAGATGACTTTTTAAATAAGCTTGCTTTTATCAATTCTTTTATTCAAGATAACTGTCATACGAGTGTATATGTCATTGGGGATATGAATGCAGATATTACAGATAAGAGATCAAAATTTGGCAACCACCTGAGAGAGTTCTGTAAGAACAGTAATTTAATCCTATCTAGTGACACACTTATGCCCAGCGACAGCTATACTTATATAAGTGAAGCCTGGCACACCACGTCATGGCTGGACCACTGTATAAGTACAGCAGATGCCCATGCATCGCTAGGCAGTATGAGTATTTTGTATGGAACAACTGTATCAGATCATATACCCTTTACAATGTCAATTGAGATAGATGCCTTACCAGCTTTAAATAAAAATAAGAATATAAATATGAATATTGGAAAGCTTGACTGGTCTTCTCTTACTAAGGAGGAAATCCTGGGCTATCATGCACGTACAGACCAATCCTTGTGTAACATCCACATACCAAGAGATGCTGTTATATGTAGTGATGTTAACTGTTCCAGTGTGGAGCATCGTAATGCTCTCTGTTCTGTGTATGATTCCATTGTAAAATCGCTGCATGATGGCAGTAGGCATCTCTGCAAGCACAAGCAAAGGATACCTAATATGAAACCAGGGTGGAATCACTATGTAGCCATGCACCATGATGAGGCACGAGAAGCATTTAAAACCTGGGTAGCTTCTGGTCGACCAAGACAAGGTCCAGTATTTGAACATAAGAAGTCTACCACTGCAAGATATAAGTATGCTGTGCGCTTTATCTGCAAAAATGAGCAGGCAATGAGAGCCGACTCACTAGCTAAAAAACTGTCTCATAATAATGTTGTTGGGTTCTGGAAGGAGGTGAGAGCACTCAGTAACTCCAAAACATCCTTACCCTGTACCATGGAAGGCATATCGGGAACAGATGAGATTGCAGAACTATGGAGACAGCATTACAAAGAGTTGTTCAATACCATTAAAAGTGATGTTTATAGAGTGGGCAGTATTGCAAGCGATGAGATAGTGGGGGTCACACCACATCAAGTCTGTGAAGCAGTAAAAAAACTATCTAACAACAAAGCTAGCAGCTTAGACCAAATTACAGCTGAGCAGCTTAAATTTGCTAGTCCGAGGATTTTTCCTCTTCTTTCTATTTGTTTCACAGGCTTTCTGATACATGGGATCTTGCCGGATTCCATGTTATCAGTCCTGTTGGTTCCAGTTATTAAAGACAAGGCTGGCAAGCTATGTAACATTGACAATTACAGGCCCATAGCGTTAGCCAGCATTGTCTCTAAAGTACTGGAGACTATACTGCTTGATAGGTTAATTAATGTCATTAATTCTTCAGACAATCAATTTGGATTTAAGCGTAATTATGGCACTGACTTGTGTATATATGCCCTAAAAGAAATTGTTAGTAAGTATAAAAAACAGAACTCGTCTGTTCTTATGTGTTTCATTGATGCCTCCAAGGCCTTCGATAGAGTAAATCATAAAAAACTGTTCACAAAAATGGCTGAAAGAGGTGTGCCCGCATGCATAGTGAGGGTGCTGGCATACTGGTACGCAAATCAAACTATGCAGGTTAAATGGGAACACAGTTTGTCTGCCCCTTTTGGTGTGAGCAATGGTGTCAGACAGGGGAGTATACTGTCCCCCTTTCTCTTTAACCTGTATATGGACGACCTATCACGGCAACTCACAGAATGTAGGACTGGTTGTATGATTGGTGATAAAAAAGTAAACCATCTGATGTATGCCGATGATTTGGTTGTGCTTTCCCCGAGCAGTGCTGGTTTTCAACAGTTGCTGAATGTCTGCTCTGTATATGGTGCTGAACATGACATAAAATATAATGCCAGCAAGAGTCACGTTCTAATCTGCCGCACTAAAGAGGACCAAAAAATGTCTTTTCCTGATTTCAATCTGTCTAATCATAATATTGTTCCCTGTAAAAAGGTCAAATACCTCGGCCATTTTTTTACAGAGGATATGACAGATGATGATGATATTAGAAGGCAGTGCTGCAAAATGTATGCGCAGGCGAATACTCTTGCTCGCAGATTTCATTCGTGTACAGATGACGTTAAAATATTTTTGTTTAAAGCGTACTGTACACCACTGTACACCGCATACCTGTGGATAAACTACAAAAAAGCAAGTATGAAAAAGTTACAGGTTGCGTATAATGATGCATTAAGAATCCTACTTAAAAGACCTCGATGGTTAAGTGCGAGTGAAATGTTTGTAAATGCACGTGTCAACACCTTTAATGCAGTACTCAGAAACCTGATGTATAGATTTATGTGTCGGCTTGATGCCTCGGAAAACCAGATAATCAACAGTCTGACCCACATCAACTGTAGTTCCATCAGGTATCAATCTCTGTTCTGGAGACACTGGTACAGTTGTCTCTTTTTAACTTTATAGTCATTCTATTTTTGATATCAGTGGTGTAAATTTCTATTTCTATGTTTTAGCTTTTCTTATTGTCTGTGTTGTGTTGTCTGTTGTTGTGCTGTATTGTGTCTTTTGTTGTGTTCTTTTTGCTATGGACCCAGAGTCTGAAATAAAATAAAATAAAAATAAAAAAGGATCTTAGGGCTAAAAGTAGCTCCTAACTAGGGATGGGGATCGTTAATATTTATTGATATCGATACCTAGTATCGATACTCGATACTAAAATCCTCCTCCTCACCTATAAAGCTCTTCATGGTCAGGCCCCTTCATATCTCAAAGAGCTCATAGTACCCTACTACCCCACTAGAACACTGCGTTCTCTGAATGCAGGGCTACTGGTGGTTCCTATAGTTTCTAAAAGTAGAACAGGAGCCAGAGCCTTCAGTTACCAAGCTCCTCTTCAGTGGAACCAGCTTCCAGTTGTGGTTCGGGAGGCAGACACCCTCTCTACATTTAAGACTAGGCTTAAGACGTTCCTCTTTGATAAAGCTTATAGTTAGGGCTGGATCAGGTGAGTCCTGAACCATCCCTTAGTTATGCTGCTATAGGCCTAGACTATCGGGGGATTTCCCATGGTGCACTGAGCTCCTCTCTCTCTCTCTCTCTCTGCACACATTCATGTCCCATTAATGCATGTTACTAAAACACTTCTTCCCCGGAGTTCTTGTGTTTTCTCGTCTCGCAGGTTCTCATGGATCCTGGCGGAGCCTCCATGGTCCTGCTTGACTGCCATTGCTAATATCAGTTACCAGTTATATACAGTTACTGTTGTTGCTGCTCGCTGTCCCCCATCATTGCTGCTGTCGTCATCATCTTCTTCATGTTCATTAGTGTATTGATGTAGTTGCTCTCTCTCTCGCTCTCTCTCTCTCTCTCTCTCTCTCTCTCTCTCTCTCTCTCTCTCTCTCTCTCTCACACCCCAACTGGTCAAGGCAGATGACCACCCACCTAGAGCCGAGCGGATCGAGGCGCAAGCGGATCGCGGATACGCTACCTGGCAGACTGGCACACGTGGGGCCCCTAGGCTGCAGCCATATCTAGCCTGTGCGTTAGTCCGGCCCTGTTGGCGCTATACAAATAAAATTGAATTGAATTGAATTGAATAGTAGTATCAATAAGCCCAAACGTTATTGATTTTCGGGTTTTGAAAAAAGTGGAACCGGGTCCTTGATAGAACCGGGATTCGATCCCCATCCCTACTCCTAACTGGCGAATTTAGGAGAAACTGCTAAAAATAATGGGCGTGTCAGTCTTAAATTTAGGACTCCTAATTGTTTTCACTAAGAGCTATTCACAAAGTATTTTAGGCGTAAAAGTAGCACCTAAGTCTAGTAGTCTTTTAGAGCAGTGGTTCCCTATCTGTGGGGCGCGGCCGTCTAGTGGGGCACGGAGGTACTGCAGGTGGGGCGCGAGAGGCCTTTCAACTTTTAGCCTATTCATATCTCTGAGACACATTTTGTCAACGCATTTTATTTTTTTAAATCACAAACTGTTCCAACATATTTACATGTGTGCTAAGCCTACATTTTGATGTACAGTGGCACATTGAATTCATAAACATTCATTGATTTGTTTTAAGCATTCCTTTTTTTATTGGTTTGATTGGAATCAAATACATGTATTATACATAAATTCAACATTGCTTCACTCATAAATGTCAGGTTCATACATTGAACATTTATTATACATACATATATTCAACATTTCTTCATTCATAAATGACAGGTAGGCCTAAATACATTGAACATTTATTATACATACCTATACATGTCTTTTATTCCAATCAAACCAATAAAAAAAGGAATGCTTAAAACAAATCAATGAATGTTTATGAATTCAATGTGCCAATCTATGTAAATCAAAATGTAGGCTTAGCACACATGTAAATATGTTGGAATAGTTTGTGATTTAAAAAAATAAAATGCATTGACAAAATGTGTCTCAGAGATATGAATAGGCTAAAAGTTTGGGTGGGCCTCGGAAGATTTTCAGAATTGAATTTGGGCCTCAGCAGTCAAAAGTTTGGGAACCTCTGTTTTAGAGAACGAATGAACTCTAATTCTGCTAAAACTTGCTCGATAGCTGCGCGCATCTCGGTCACATCCGCGGAAGCTGCCATGTTGTTTAGACTGAAGAGTCGCTCCTCATTGCGTCACACTTGAACCCGCCTCAAAACCAACGCTGATTGGATGATCATTTTCTGATCGGCTCCAGATTTTCTCCGTCGTGCAATACCAGACTGAACTGTGAGTGGAATATCATGGAGCCCGGAAGTTCGCGGCATTTAGCTCTGGGCCTGGAAACAAGTTTGCCGTACATGTTCATATAAAGCGCCCCGTTATTGATTTTCCATTGGCATTTTACTGACTCTCACAGTAATACGGGACAAAGTACGTCCCTTTTCAGCTCAATACGGGGGAGGGGCTTTTGTTTCTAAATACGGGACAATTCCGTTTTTCAAGGGACGGTTGGCAACCCTATCTGTAGATGACATGTTTTCCTACAAAGGAAGCATGTACACACGCAATAACACACCAACGCCATTTTAAACAACATTAACTGTGTTTGTCCAACTAGGCGGCTCCAAACCTGCAGTGTTAAAACATCTACTCTTGGTGTAGCAGAAAGATAAAAGAAAGATTAAGATTGATTGATTCAAAGATTGATTTTATATTTTTATTTTTATTTTTTTTAATTATCTATACATCAAGATAATAACTGGGCACAGTATGAATAACTACCCATGTAAAGTGCAAAACAACCCTCAATACAACACAAATTGTGACTGACTATCAGTCAATTTAGCAAACGATGCATGAGTTTGCGGGGCCCTAAGCAGCCGCTCAGTTGTCTTCTCGTTCAGGATGGCAGACTGCGCAGATGTAACGCTGTATAGTCACATTAAATCACGCCACCAAATCTACGCTGCATGTGATTGGCTGAAAAGGATGGAGACCTAGAGATAATTCCCTGTTGAGAAAATACATTTGCACATAGGAGATGTTTCTCCTCAGGGCTTTCTGGCACACAGCAACAAGGTACATGCAGGGAGGAGGTTGTGGTGGATGAACGGGTCTAGCACAGGACTGTCACCCAGGAGACTGGGCTTCATGTCCTGAGCTCCTGTATTGTTTTTAGACTTCATTTTGTTTTTGTTTGATTTTCAGTTTGGTTAGTTTTAGGCAACACAACTACCTGGTTAGGTTTAGGCAACACAACTACTTGGTTAAGTCCAGGGCCTTAGGGAGATATGAGGCCAGGGCATGCTCTAATGATTTGGCGAGAGCGCACAAGCCGGCAACCCCCGGGGTCACCATGGCCAATATGGCCGCCGCCCGAAAAAGGTTTCGGCTATAACTTTTAAACCAAATGAGCTATTTTATGTTTTTTGACCATTAGAAACACGTTGGAATGCTTATCTTTCTGATTGGGTGTGTCTGGACCCGTAATTTGCATATTTCCAAGATGGCGGCTACCCAAAAATGAGTTTTACCATAACTTTTCACTCTTGTGGCAAACTTGGTGTCTATTTTATGCTTTTTGAGCATTAGAAATCCGTTAAATCCAGCAGTTTACAGTAGTGTGACTCCATGCTTGTGTACGGTATATACGGTATACAGTATATAACCCTACATTCAGCTTACGTAGAGCAGCGATTTGACAAGGTCACCAAGCCTGTTTCAGATACGATCCCACAGACAAATACCTTGACGCTTGCCAATCGACCTGACCCAAATGCCAAACACAAAAAAAAGAATGGCGTTCACAAGCAAAACATGACTCTCGTTACCCAACTATTCCTTTCCCTTCAATCCCGGCCCGATGCAGACATGGCAGAAATCTTCAGATTTGAAAATCAGAGGGAGCCACCCAGCATTTCCAACCAAGCTTTTACGCAGCGGCACAAAGGCGGACGTTCTTAAATGTATGAATGCGGCAAAAAACCCGCGTAGCAGCAGCTAGAGATGCCACTGTAGTTGTGCTCAATAGAGCAGTAATGGTCCAAATGGTCCAGCCAATTACTGCAAAACATTCCAGGACTATGTAAGCACCAATATTGCTGGGTTTGTGAGGTCGCACATGAGCCGCGAATCTGTCGAGCGCTTGGATATCGTGTTCGATACCTATCCAGAGGAGAACCTCAAAGCACAAACTCACCAACGCCGAGGAACGGGGCCAAGAACTAAAGTAGGAGATTGCAGAAGTCCTATTCCAAAGCATAACTGGAACAGTGACTTCCTGAAGAATGAAGAGAACAAAAAATAACTCTTTGGACTTATCACCAATGAGCTCACCAAGCATGACATGCACGTAAACTCCTCCTTTCTACCAAGAAGGATGTTGTACTCTCCAACAGACCTGAATATGACATATCTGCGCTTTAGCCTTGTAACAATCCTGAACCAGACGCGAGGATAATTCTGCACCTTGAACATGCTGGGGCCAATGGCCATAAAAAGGCATTTGTCCGTACGGTCGACAGCGATGTTGTATTATTTGCAATCCGCTTCTTCGACACATTAGGCCTCACAGAGCTCTGGGTCGGGTGTGTACGTGTGCCTACACAGAGTGATCCTAGCTCCCGCTAGGATCTATGGCAGACGCCGTAACAAACCTGTACATTTGCTGCATTTAAAGCTTTTGGAAATTGGGTATTTTACTGTGCATGTACTCTTCCTTACATGTTGTCAATGTGACATTTCAAAGGTCAGGTTTTAGTGTACAGCCAATGTAAGAGTATGTATTACAGTAGTAGTCTAGTACAGTAGTAATTTTCTCTTGCCAGGGTGTTCCTGAAAGCGTTATCTGGATAGTCAGTGCTGATTATTTTTCTGAAAACCTCTTCTAAATATTTTGATAGCAGTGCTTTAAATGAATCCTAGTGTGTATGTAGTCAGTTTTTGATAGCTTGTGTGTGTTAAGTAAAAGGCACTTGCTGTTTTGCTATATGGTTATCTCTCTGTTACCGAAATTAAACACAAACGAGAGAAGCGCTTCAAATCAAATAGATTTACTGAGAATCACACAGATTACAATAAAGTTAGTCCATGGAAAACCAAAGCAAAAACAACAAACATCATCTTATATAGTGTTAATACCCCTCCCAATTGGTGGAGCTTAGCTACTAAGTTTAAAAAAAAAAAGTTATTCACCTGATTTCGCTCACACTTTTAATACACTATTATAATTCTCATGCTTCATCTCTGCTTCATATCAACATTGTGACCTTGACCATCTTTACAAAAACATTGGTGTCCATGTTACAGCCTTGGTTAAGCTCAGGTGGTCCCTCTCCCACCATCCAGATGGTCCATAAATGTCCTCATGCCTTCGAGCTTATCTCTTATCTACCTTGGCTTGGGACACAATTATAGTGTCTATATACCTTTACCATATATGATTATAAAAGAATGGACATACTTCAAACTGGTCCACATGGGACTGCAAACATATCTCCCAATGCCGTAAGATGTTTGTACTGTTGGGTGAACTTCCCTAAAATCAAATATGCTTAAAAAAAAAATAGCACCTGTTTGCGAAAGGACGTTGTGTGTAGGCTAATCCACATTTCGTCATTTCATCACACGGTTCGGTTTACATTGACCAGCTTCCAGATACTCAGCCCATGACGCGTCATCATCCATGGCTCATTAATATTTCCCCTGTCAACTATGGCGTGCAAAAAGCGGATCACAGGTGGGTTTCCGCAAAGGTGCGTCTCTCCCCTCCCCCTCCCCCTCCCTCTACAGGTGAAACACGTCATGGAGGCGATGCCCTGTGCAACGGCGGTGCCGTTGAGACGGTTTATATCCGAGAGGCGAAGGGCGACGCAGGGGATGGCGTCGGAGAGGTTAGTAGAGATGTACCTGTTACCTACCGTTTCATGTGGTCAACTTTCTTTTCTTTTCTTTTTTTTTTGTAATTAAAAAAATAGTGATCGTCATCAATTTCAAAACCATATTCACACCTGTTAATTCAATAAATTATTGTCGGTTGTCGTTCTCATGCAAGCACTCTGACATAACGATCATTTTTCAGGGTTAATGATGTCCACGGTATGGAAAGTCGCATATTTATTTTAAGCACATTTTAAAAGAAATGTTTTTAAAAAGAAGCAAAGTAGACCTGTAGGCGAGACCTACTTTATCTGCCGTCCGTCTAAACCTATCCCTATAGGTGCATAAAAGGACCATATATGGGCTTCGTGCGTCGCCTTTATTAAAAATGACCCCATATACCTTACCGGGTCCATATTAATCATTTAGTCGTAAATAACTTACTTACCGTTAGTTGAAAGTAAAAAAAAAAAAACAAATGCTGTCGGATGTCGGACGTCAGGCTTTGAGATGAGATAAATCACAACCGCGCAACGCCTTGACTGTCCTTTCCTCGCGTCCTTTTCTCCCTCCCCCTGCATGCCGTGTGTTCCCTGTTGTCCCCTGCATGCTGTGTGTCCCCTGTTGTCCATGTTGTCCCCTGCATGACGTGTTTCCCCTGTTGTCCATGTTGTCCATGTTGTCCCCTGCATGACGTGTTTCCCCTGTTGTCCATGTTGTCCATGTTGTCCCCTGCATGACGTGTTTCCCCTGTTGTCCATGTTGTCCATGTTGTCCCCTGCATGACGTGTGTCCCCTGTTGTCCATGTTGTCCCCTGCATGACGTGTTTCCCCTGTTGTCCATGTTGTCCATGTTGTCCCCTGCATGACGTGTTTCCCCTGTTGTCCATGTTGTCCATGTTGTCCCCTGCATGACGTGTTTCCCCTGTTGTCCATGTTGTCCCCTGCATGACGTGTTTCCCCTGTTGTCCATGTTGTCCCCTGCATGACGTGTGTCCCCTGTTGTCCATGTTGTCCCCTGTTGTCCTCTGTTGTCCATGTTTTCCACTGTTGTCCCCTGTTGTCCTGTGCTGTTGTCCAGTCCTGTTGTCCCCTGTTGTCCCCTGCATGACGTGTGTCCCCTGTTGTCCCCTGCATGACGTGTGTCCCCTACATGCCGTGTGTCCCCTGTTGTCCATGTTGTCCCCTGTTGTCCATGTTGTCCCCTGCATGCCGTGTGTCCCCTACATGCCGTGTGTCCCCTGTTGTCCCCTGTTGCCCATGCTGTCCCCTGTTGTCCCCTGTTGTCCATGTTGTCCCCTGTTGTCCCCGCTTAAGTACTCGCATCCTATCAGATCAAATACCTATCCAAGGCATGGATAGGTATTTGATCTGATAGGATGCGAGTACTTATGCGCTCCTCCTGTCGCAGAGTGTATTCATAGCCAATCAAATACCACTTTAAGAACACTTTAGATTAGGGACCACATATTCACCATTAACTAGTTGCTTATAAGCATGCATATTGGCTCTTTATTAGTCATTATAAAGCACTTATTAATGCATTATTCTGCATGACCATATTCTACAATTACGAGGTAACCCTTTAATACTACTAACCCTTTAATATTAGTTTTCCCTCAATAACCTCCTAATTACTGCTTATTGATAGTAAGTAAGGAAGTTGTTGTACATAAATTATGATCTTAGCAACTAGTTAATGGTGAATATGTGGTCCCTAATCTAAAGTGTTACCAACATTTAAAAAAAGTATTTGAAATGATCATGTGAGTGCAAACTTAGGTCACTATTTTTTTTTTTGGTCAGGCACTGACGCTGAACTTTGTCTTTCTCCCATGTTTAGTGAAGGGGTGGAGATTGACTCCCAGCAAAAGAAGGCTCGTTTAAAGGATTCATTCAAGCTGCTCCTCCTACTTGGTGTGATAACGATTGCGCTCATCTATGTGGTGTCTGCAAGTGGACTCGAATTGTCAGACTATGAAGCATACAAAAGGTACTTTAACAGAGACAGAAGTATTCATTGGGCCCCTGTTCCTCAGCACAGTCCAAATCTAACCATCATTCAGTACCACGTAGCATTTCCAAGGAACTACCATTTTATCCTGGATGACACAGAGGTGTGTAGGTCCAACACGCCTTACCTGGTTCTGGTTGTTCCTGTGGCCCCCAGTAACAGGAAAGCTCGGGACGCTATCCGGCAAACGTGGGGCAACGAGACTCTTGTTCAGGGTGAGCTGATCCAGACCGTCTTCCTCCTGGGTCTCCCCAGCAAAGGGAACATCACAGAGCAGCAGGAGCACGTCAGAAAGGAGAACCTTCAATACCACGACCTGATCCAGAGTGACTTCGTAGACAGTTACATCAATCTGACCATCAAGACCATGGTGATTATGGACTGGCTGGCCACGCGGTGCCCTAAGGCGTCCTACGCCATGAAGATCGACTCAGACATGTTCCTTAACGTGGAGAATCTGGTGACCATGTTAAAGACACCAGGTGTCCCCAAGAAGGAATACCTGACAGGCATGCTGATGTGGAACAGACCTGTCATTCGCCACCCGTCCTCCAAATGGTACGTGCCTGAGGAGATGTACCCTGACCCTCTCTATCCAACCTACACCCTTGGCATGGGCTACGTCTTCTCCATTGATCTGACAAGGCGGTTTGTGGAGGTCTCAAAATTGATCAAACCCTTTAATATTGAAGACGCCTACATTGGAATGTGTATGAAAAGGTTAGGTCTCCAACCCACTCAGCCCCCGAATCCCAACCATTTCAGAGCCTATCTCAATAAATATGATCGCTGCACGTTTTCGAAGATCATCACCTACATTCTCGGGTCTTCAGAGCAACTGGTGACTTTCTGGACAGACTTAAAAAAGCCTGGCCCACCATGTTAGCAGCACTTGGACATCTACATGCTCATCTACATGCCCTTGTGGATTACATGAAGTTGAACTTCATGCATTCATTTTTATAAATGAAGGTAATTAATTTGTAAAAATATATTTTTGGAGTATTTTTATTGTCATTATGTAAATGCATAATTATTTCAGCCACTTTTAGGTCCACTGTGATGGTTACTTGACCTGGAGACTATTTGTGTATGCACACTGCTATTGTAAACTAAGATTGTAACTTATACTTTATATTTCCATTTTAAGTTGACATGTTTTTTTTTGTGGTTACTTCTGGCTGGAGAGTCTCCCCAGTGGGTGGGACTGGTAAACCTTGAAATTAATAAAACAAAATGTAATTTAACTTAAAGTGTCTGCTTGTAATACTACTATGTATGTCAATTATGGCACCCATTGCACTCCTAACAATCCCTGGAAGGAGGGATTCTGGGACTAAAGACTAAACAAACAGCAGCAAAGGGATGAGTGAAATGTGACCTGGGGCAGTATGTAAACCAGTTTGCCTGGTTTACAAACCAGAAAGTTAGGTTTGATGGGGAAATAGCAGAGAACAGATCCTGGGCCGTACTATGGCCTATCCACGCAACTACAACTTCATCATGGACGACACCCACACGTGTAATGGTAGCTACCTGCTAGGCCTACCCACGGGAAATGTTTTTAAATGTTTTTGGATTTGGACTAAATGCTATTGTGCTCAAACACATGTTGTCCCACTCTGTTACCTTAAGCACCCCCCTGCAGACCGACTGTCCTCTCCTCCAACCTACCCCCCTAAAAAATGACCTGTCTGGCCACTGTCTGGTCAGGTAGCGGTGGAGACAGACCGACAGACGGATCTGGTCCAGAGTGACTTTCAAGACGACTACTGCCACCTGACCATCAAGACCACGATGATACTGCGGTGGCTGAACTAACGCTGCCCCGGCGCCTCCTACGCCATGAAGGTCGACTCGGACATGTTCCTCAACGTCCGCAACTTAGTCCGGCTGCTGCTGGACCTGAAGACGCCCCGGACCTGACTACTATGAGACCCCTCCAATAAGTTCTGCATGCCGGGGGAGATCGTAGCCGAGCCGGAGTACCGTCTACCCTCTAGGCATGGGCCACTGTTCTGTCCCTCCATCTGCCCGGGCCTCCACTCACATCCGCCCCATCTACATTGAAGACGTCTACCTGGGGATGTGCATGAAGCACCTGGGCATTGCGCCGACCAACCCGCCGGCGAGGCCATGTTCGTCGCCGACCCCGCTTTTGCGTTGGGCCGTTGCCGCCTTGCCCCGTTTATCGCATGACGAGTGTCTCACAGATGGTCAGCTACTGGACGATGACCCGAGAGGCACAGGCTGACTGCTTACCATAGAAACAAGGGGGGACAAAGTTTAATCGCTATTTAATTTACATACATATAAGGAAGTAGAGCAAGTTAGAAACAATGTCAGTTAATGATTAACACACACACACACACACACACACACACACACACACACACACACACACACACACACAAACACAACAGGGGACAAAGCACACCTTTATATATTAATAAGTAATATGTAAATATTAGCCTAGAACTCTAGACACCAAATTTATTTGGCAAGCAAATTTATTTGGCAGCTAGGTAGGTCTAGCACGGCTCCGTCGGCTTTTTGGTGCTGGAAACACAAAGTATGTCAGACCAATCACAGCGTGAGGGGCGGAGTCGGAAGCCGGGCTACCATGACGACAGAGTTGCGACGGTTCTGTGTTAGAGGTAAACAATGGCTGCTGCTGCTGGTCGAACGGCTGTCTTTCGACTCGGCTTTGGCCGCGACTCTTTAAGACTTGAAGTTAACATTTTATTTGAGAAAAGAACAAAGAACG
The DNA here is from genome assembly GCA_030340625.1 of Merluccius polli. Classification (NCBI taxonomy): domain Eukaryota; kingdom Metazoa; phylum Chordata; class Actinopteri; order Gadiformes; family Merlucciidae; genus Merluccius; species Merluccius polli. Next base: position 45,135 of record JAOPHQ010006592.1, read on the forward strand.
GCACTGAAGTCTTTCCTCGAAAATAAATATGTATTCGGAGTTTTAATTAATTACGTAGTCAGAGCCGTCGCTGACTACGTCACCTTCTTCGTTGCTCTGATTGGTTGTAGCGCTATCCTATTGCGTGCAGAGGGAACTTGAAAGACAACCGTTTATCCCGCCCACACTGCCAATGGAGCTGTGCCAGACCTTACATCTTTCTGATGTGGGTCTGGCTTGCCAGGCTATGTAAATATGTGATCAAGATGGCATGCATGGACGTGTGTGTGGGTTGAACTTTATCTGATACTGTGACACACCAGACATAGAGACGCTGTGCCAACATATCCCATCACCATCAGAGAACTACTAAAGAGAACTACGATGTCAGATATTTTACTCCTCTTGGTCATTTACAAATCCGTCTGTGTTGTCCTGGTGAACTACAGTGTTATAGTTCATCTCTGATCTCCATAAACCAAAGTTTTTTGAGAGCAGCAGAGTATGCTCCCACTGCACAATGATCTTTGTACTTACACACACACACACACACATATATATATATATATATATATATATATATATATATATATATATATATATATATATATATATATATATATACTTTATTTTTCGTCTGGTTTTAAAACACAAGAGGGCGCCAAGATATCAAATAATACTCAGTAGACAGCCTTTGTACAAATCATATTTGTTTAGCTAATTCAACTAATGTTGAATTAGCTAAACAAATATGATTTGTATAAATCATATTTAGCTCAACAAATTAGCTAAACAAATATGATTTGTATAAATCATATTTAGCTCAACAAAGTAGCTAAACGCACGATGCAGCCCATATAGTTTTATATATAAGAGTTGGAAATATGCCACCTAACCTTCAACCTTCACGGTCCTGAAATGTCACTGAATTTTACAATGGGGCATACAAATAGGAAATCACAATTCAGTCTATCTGGAGGTAATTCATTTAGGCCCAGACAATTTTTCAGTCAGTATCTGTCTCTCTGTGCTGTGCCTCTGTTTGTGTCAGTCTGTCTGCCTTGGTCGGTCAGTTTGTCTGGCTATAGGTCTGTCTGTCTGTCTGTCTGGCCTTCTAATAGCATCCGTCCAAGGATCTCCACCTGCTGCCCATGAGCAGTGCTTCTCTAGACGGTGTCATTTGTCCTCTTGCGTTACGGATGCAATAATGCCTCAAGGGCACTATAGCAGTGTATGTATAGTTTCAGTGTCAACTTTTTTCAACCTGCATATGACTTGGTTTTGTTGATGGTTTAGTAGGCCTATGAGTATGTATTGTTAAATGTTTTTAGATTTGGACTAAATGCTATTGTGCTCAAACACATGTTGTCCCACTCTGTTACCGTCAGCACCCCCCTGCAGACCGACTGTCCTCTCCTCCAACCTACCCCCCTAAAAAATGACCTGTCTGGCCACTGTCTGGTCAGGTAGCGGTGGAGACAGACCGACAGACGGATCTGTCAAATCTAGGTCACTAGCGGCACACCCAAGGCCGGATTAACCATATGGGCAACTGGGCAATTGCCCAGGGGCCCACGATATCTAAAGGGCGCAGGGCAGTGAGGGCACAAGCAAAATATCTGTTATCTCTCGCTTCTATGTTAAACTGTCCGCCGGAGCCGTTGCGCTGCACCCAGTGGCGGTTCTAGGGGGGTGGGGGCAGTGCCCCCGTAACTCTGAGTCCGGACCCCCCTGTGGGGGAGTCTGGTCCGGGCTGTATTGCGATCGCTCCCCCCCCCCCCCCCCCCCCCCCCCCGTCGGTCGTAGGTCGGTAGGACCTCTGGACTGACAGTGCCCAGGGGCCCCTGTGGTTACTGATCCGGCCCTGGGCAGACCTCTACATGTTGTGCGCCCAACGCAAACACACCATGACAAAAGTGCCTCTGTTCTCGTAATATGTATTGACTTAATAGTTTCCGGTTTACATAGGTGTTGCATGTGTGTTCATAGGATTCCTGCTCCTTAACGGCGAACCTTAAGTAAATCCCTCCACAGGGTTAATTAGGTGACTCCATAGCAGACACACACACACACACACACACACACACGCATATAATAAAAGCAAACAGACATTTTCGCTGCTAAGTTATTGCTATAGAGTTGGCTTCTCACGTCTATGTTGCCTACGAGTGTCATGTAAAGGACCCTTTATTTCAGTGTCGTTGTTTGATTTATTTTGAAATGCAGCACTTTATTTTGAAATGTCAGAAGAAGGAACAGGAAGTTGTTTTACGTTCGCGGTTTATTTTTTGCGCTCTGTATGATAAGAAAGGCTGCATAGTTTTCCAGCGATATTGCCGCAATAAATGCACTTTTGTTATGGGAATTAATTCTTGGTTCATGGTAAGATCAAGTTGTTATATATATATTAATTCAAAGTGTATACTCGTATTATTTCATATTAACGGGAGTTTTGTTTCTTTGTAAATAGTGTTGTTTACTGTGACGGAGATACGTGTGTGTGGATTTTGCACCTCAGTTGGAGAAAGGGAACAAGGTAGTGCATCAACGTTACATGTTATAATCATTGTTTATTTATGGTTTATTTTATTAACAGAAGGTAATTGAAAATATGTATTTTTTTTGCTGTTTTTTCTGTATAGCTCTTACGGTGTTAATGAGTTTAAGCGAATAAATTCAACATCAGTCAAAGAGTCCGACCATCTTCCTTCTGGGGCTGCTACAGTAAGAGCTTGACCCTCATCATTCCTGCCATCCTGCTGCATCCTGTTGTTCTTGGTTTTCTACGGTGCCAGACTGCCTCACCTGTCAACATTGGAGTCGTCAGGCTGATCTGCATTTCCACGGTTCATCAACAACAGGTCCTCAACGGTCTACGGGTAGCGGTTGAATGGAATTCATGAGATGGTCAAAGGTCAGAGTTGAATAGATATTCCACATGAACAGGAACTGTGAGCACTGTATATAGGGTGTACCACTGCTATACGGATTCTTGTCTGAACATTCACGTACCAAAGAACATTATTGGGCTACGTGGGCTACTTTCAGTGGTTTAAGAAAAGTGTATTCATCCACATCAAAGGTTATCAAGCGTAAAGGACATTTTCACACATATTTCCAATTTTCTTAACTGTATTAAAAACTGCTGTATTATTGCTGTATTGTTTTTGAGCTAAGGTATATTTCCATGAATCTGAGTCTATAAGGTCAAATTGCTTATACCAGCTCTCTTTAATGTGAACTAGTATTCATTTTCTCTTGAGACATTCAAGTTAAATAATGTCAAGAAAACTTACATGTTACTCAACCAACTACTGTAACTAGCTTAACTGTTGAAAAAATGAGTGAGCCACATGAAGAAGTTGATAGCCTTCAAGAAGGAATTCAGGCTCTAGGCCAAGTTGTAGAAAATACAGAGGAGCTACTACGTTCTAGTCGCTCACGCAATCCCACAGCGAAAATGCTTGAATTTCAAAAGAATGAAGCACAGAAAAAGGAAAAGAAACTTGCATGTTTGTATGACCAATGGAAAATGCAAGCCCGCAAAGCACGAAATGAACTCAAATCTGACATTCCAGAAAGTCAAATAGCATCTCTAGTTGACGCAATAGAAAGGGCAAGAGATAATGTTTTAAGCATATATAGTGACATTAGAGATTGTGTCACACCATCAACAGAGACCAGGCGGCGCATAGATGCATGTGAAGCAGTGTCAAGAGATATTCTAAAAATCGCCTTTGAAAGAATATCAGGCATTAATGGAGATTTTGAATTTGAAGAAGAAAGCCAAAGGCTCCATGGACTACTTCATCTTGATTATGCTGTTTCTGTCTTTGGATCCTCTGCCTCACATTCAAGTAGGTCCAGTCAGCATAGCAGATCCTCAACTGTGGCAGCCAAACGTGCGGATGCAGCAGCCGATCTTGCAGCTAAAGAGGCTGAGTATGAGTTGCTGCTTAAAGAGAAAAGACAAAAGGAAAGAATACAGCATTTGGAGGAGCAGCAGAGGACACAACTTGAAGCTCAAAAGCGTGAGTTGGAGCAAATTAAGGCAGAGAAAGAATTAAGGGCAGCCCGAGCCAGGTTACAAGCCTATGAACAGGAGGCAGCAAAAGAGTATCGCACTCAGTCTGTGGTTGGTGATACTACAAGCCAGAATTACATGCTTCCACATGACACTCCTTCCCCTCTCAACGTCACAGCACCACCATACAGACCACCACATACAGATGTGTCTCTTCTTGCTCAAGCTGTTCAAGACAGCATAGCAGTTAATAGACTACCAACACCAGAGCCATCTGTATTTAACGGTAATCCCATTCATTTTATTGAGTGGAAAGCATCATTCATCTCACTCATTGATCAACGTAACATTCCTGCTGCTGATAAGCTTTACTACCTGAAAAAATATGTTACTGGTGCAGCTCGCAGGACTCTTGATGGAGTGTTTTACAGGAATGATGACGAAGCATATCAGGATGCCTGGAATAAACTGAATCACAGATATGGACAGCCATTTGTCATTCAGAGGGCCTTCAGAGATAAACTCGCTAGTTGGCCAAAACTTCAAGCAAAGGACTCAGAAGGACTCAGGAATTTCTCTGACTTCTTGAATGCCTGCCAAGAGGCCATACCTCACGTGATGGGTCTCCAAATATTGAACGATTGTGAGGAGAACCAAAAACTGGTTCAAAAATTGCCTGATTGGTTAGCGTCTCGCTGGAACCGCCAGGTTACAAAAACATTGAATGACCATAAAGAATTTCCTAGCTTCCAGGACTTTACAGTCTTTATGTCATTGGAAGCAGATGTTGCCTGCAACCCGATAACATCCTTCCATGCACTGCATTCACCTGACGTATCTAGAGAAAAACGAAATCAGAGAGACATGAAAAGGAACAAGGCCAGTGTTCTTAACACTCAAACAGTGACACACAGTGAAAGTCCAAAATTGACAAAGGAAAGCACAAAGCCTCAATGTATGTTCTGTCAGAGCAATAATCATCAGCTCTACAGCTGTTCTGAGTTCATGACAAGGTCTCTAGAGGAACGAAGACAATATGTGAAAGAGAAAAGACTGTGTTATGGATGCATGAAAAACGGCCACAATGCAAAGGACTGCCGGCATCGCCATTCCTGCGACACTTGCAAGGGAAAGCATCCGACATGTCTGCACGATGAAAATTACGTAAAAAAGGGAAAACTTGTTTCTCAGGTTATGTCAACCTCAGGTAACACAAACGAGTCAACAACTGCACTTTCACTTAACGTAGCAAGAAAAGGACCTGGTGCTAACACGTCCATGATCGTGCCAGTGTGGGTGTCGTCAAGTAAGAATCCAAGAGCAGAAAAGCTTGTGTATGCTATGCTTGATACTCAGAGTGATACTGCCTTCATTGACCAGGAAGTGAGCCACACTCTACATGCAGATGAAGTACCAGTAAAGCTTAAGTTAACAACTATGATAGGAAAGGACACAGTTGTTGAGAGTCAAAAAGTTTCAGGGCTTCGTGTCAGAGGCCATAATTCTACAGTCCTGATTGACCTTCCTCATGTCTACACTAAGGACTGTATCCCAGTAAATCGTGCGCACATCCCTACATGTGAAACAGCAAGGAAATGGGCTCATCTCAACATGCTGGCAGATGAAATCCTGCCACTACAAGACTGTGAGGTTGGCCTTCTAATAGGTTACAACTGCTCAAGGGCCTTAGCACCAAGGCAGGTTATTTTAGGTGAGGATGAAGAACCGTATGCTGTTCGCACTGATTTGGGATGGAGCATTGTGGGACCCTCTTCATCATATCATGACTCTCCCAGCACTACTAGCCTGTGTCACCGAGTTACTGTGAAAGAGCAGCCACCAGTAACGCCTGCAGATGCTCTTCGCGTTCTCGAGTCTGACTTCAAAGATTCTAATGAAGATGGCAAAACAGCATCTCAGGATGATATTCTCTTCCTCAACAAGCTTAAGCAAGGTATAAAGACCACCTGTAACGGACACTACGAAATGCCCCTTCCCTTCAAGGAGAGACCTTACCTGCCAAACAACAAACACTGCGCTGTTGTTCGACTCAACCATCTCAAAAGAAAACTGTCAAAGGATGAAAGGTACAAAGAACAGTATACTGAGTTCATGGCTGGGGTCATTGGAAAGGGAGATGCAGAGGAAGTTAATGATGACGGAATTGAAGGAGAGAAATGGTATATTCCTCATCATGGCGTCTTCCATCCACGTAAACCAGGGAAACTACGGGTAGTGTTTGACTGCTCTGCTAAATGCAATGGAACCAGTCTCAATGATCATCTTCTCTCAGGGCCTGACTTAACAAACAACCTGACAGGTGTCTTGTTACGGTTTCGCCAGCACCCTGTTGCCCTGATGTGTGATATTGAGAAGATGTTTCATCAGTTTCGAGTGTATGAGAGCGACCGAGAATACTTACGCTTTCTGTGGTGGAAGGATGGGGACCTCAGTGCACAGCCAAAGGAGTATCATATGAATGTGCATCTGTTTGGCGCTGCATCTTCTCCCGGATGTGCTAACTATGGATTGCAGCATCTGGCTAAGGAGTACCAGCACATCTACCCATTAGGGTCACAGTTCATAATGAGAAATTTCTACGTGGATGATGGGATCACAAGTGTCGACAAAGCAAATAGCGCCATTCAGCTTGTCCAGGAGGCACGTGAACTTTGTGCCAAGGGCGGCCTCCGCCTGCACAAATTCATATCTAATGACATGACTGTCATGGAGAATATACCACCGTCAGAACGTGCAACTAACGTAAAGGACCTCAACCTCACATTTGATGACTCACCATTAGAAAGAACACTGGGAATTCAATGGCGTATAGACACTGATTGCTTCAGTTTCAGCATCAATCTTAAAGACCAGCCAGCCACTCGTCGTGGTGTTCTATCAACAGTTGCATCCTTGTATGATCCGTTGGGACTTGTTGCCCCATTCCTGCTGATTGGAAAAGGAGTGCTTCAAGAAATGTGCAGAAGTGGCACGGGTTGGGATGACCCTATACCTACCAAACTTCAGCCACGGTGGGAGCAATGGAAAGATGATCTTATCAACTTGGAGAAAATCAGCATCAAACGCTGTTATGCACCCCCTGGATTTGGAAAGATCATAAAAACAGAGTTGCATCATTATTCGGATGCCAGCACAAGTGGATATGGCCAATGTTCATACATTAGAGTCAAAAATGAGGCTGAAGACATTCACTGCGCTCTGGTCATGGCAAAATCACGTGTCTCTCCCACCAAGGTCACAACAATTCCCAGATTAGAACTAACAGCGGCTCTTGTCTCAGTTACAGTAAGCAGGATGCTGAAGGAGGAGCTTGGATGTGCGGAGGTTGAGGAGGTTTTCTGGACTGACTCTATGGTGGTTCTAGGATATATTAACAATCAGGCACGACGATTCCACACATTTGTGGCCAATAGAGTGCAGAAGATCCATCTCAACACAACTCCTAAACAATGGAGATACATCTCAACTGCTGAAAACCCTGCAGACCACGCATCCAGAGGCTTGACAGCAAGTGAGCTACTGTCGTCCAATTGGTTTACCGGCCCCAAATTCTTATGGGAGAAAGAAATTGTCAGCTCATCAGATAAGATCCCAGAGCTATCAGTCGGAGACCCGGAAGTCAGAAAGGCTCAAGCATTGCATACTGAAATCACAGAGCAAATAAGCTTTGTAGATCGTCTATCTAACTTCTCCTCCTGGCTTAGTGTGATTCGAGCCGTCGCGCGCATTCAACGGCGAATTAACAATGACAAATCAAGTGGTCACTCCACAGTACTGGAGCGAGAGAAAGCTGAGTGCTTCATAATTAAGGCTCTGCAAAGTCATGTTTATAAAGATGACTTAACATTACTGAACAAAGGAACCAAACTGCAAACCCACAAAGAATTGTACAAGCTTGATGCCTTTGTAGACAAGGATGGTGTGCTGAAGGTGGGAGGACGGCTGTGTGACTCATCACTTCCAAATTCACTCAAACATCCTGCAATAATTCCAAAGGATCACCACATCACCAAACTGATCATTGCACACTGCCATGAAAAGGTCAAACACCAAGGCAAGGGACTGACCATTAATGAAATACGGTCAAATGGCTACTGGATCCCAGGGATGAATCGAGCAGTGGCGTCCTATATCTGGCAATGTGTGACATGTAGGAGACTGAGGAGATCTACAGAGATACAAAGAATGGCTGATCTTCCACCAGAGCGTGTGGAGCCATCACCACCATTTACGTACTCTGGAATGGACTGTTTCGGTCCATTTTTCACTAAACAAGGAAGGAAGGAGCACAAACGATATGGCCTTCTCTTCACCTGCTTCTGCTCACGAGCAATTCATATTGAGATGCTTGACGATCTGTCTACAGATTCCTTCATAAACGGTCTGCGGTGTTTCATCGCCATACGTGGTGCAGTACGACAAATCAAATCAGATCAAGGAACTAATTTCGTGGGAGCAAAGAATGCGTTCAATGAAGCTCTAAAGGAACTTGACACAAACAGGCTGACTGCCTTTCTTGCTGAGAAGCAATGTGACTTCAGCATGAATGCACCACACTCAAGTCATGTTGGCGGAGTATGGGAAAGACAAATACGAACAGTCAGAAGTATTCTCAGCTCCACTATCTCACTCTCTTCCGGCAGGCTAGATGATGCTTCTCTAAGAACCTTCCTTTATGAAGCAATGGCAATTGTAAACAGCCGCCCACTGACTGTTGATAACCTAAATGACCCAAAAAGCCTTGAGCCACTCACTCCTAATCACCTGCTTACAATGAAGTCTGTCAATGCCCTACCACCACCTGGCAAGTTCATAAGGGAGGATATGTATGCTCGGAAGAGGTGGCGCCACATTCAATATCTTGCGGAGCAGTTCTGGAGCCGTTGGCGCAAGGAGTACCTTTCCAACATATCTGTCAGACAGCGTTGGCATTGTCCAAAGAGAAACTTGAAGGTTGATGACATAGTGTTGGAGAAGAGTGATGATCTGCCCAGAAATGAGTGGAGATTATGTAGAGTTACTGAAGCCACTGTTGGCAAAGATGGACTTGTTAGAAAGGTCAAACTGTCTGTTGGTGATCGCAATCTTACAAAAAGGGGTGAACGCTGCAATAAGGTTACTGTAATAGAGCGTCCGGTTCAGAAACTGGTACTTCTTCTGGAGGCCTCTTAAAGTGCCTTCTTTTGTCTTAAATCAAGGACTAATTGTACCTTGTATCATTTCAAACATTTCAGAGATTGATTTATGTTTACTGTTTCACTACATGTCACTACACCTACCTGTGGGTTTCATTTAATGTGTAAAAATCATTTGTAATCTAAAAAAAAAAACAGAGTGCAGTTTTGTTAATCACTCATGATTTGGTGGGAGTGTAAAGGACCCTTTATTTCAGTGTCGTTGTTTGATTTATTTTGAAATGCAGCACTTTATTTTGAAATGTCAGAAGAAGGAACAGGAAGTTGTTTTACGTTCGCGGTTTATTTTTTGCGCTCTGTATGATAAGAAAGGCTGCATAGTTTTCCAGCGATATTGCCGCAATAAATGCACTTTTGTTATGGGAATTAATTCTTGGTTCATGGTAAGATCAAGTTGTTATATATATATTAATTCAAAGTGTATACTCGTATTATTTCATATTAACGGGAGTTTTGTTTCTTTGTAAATAGTGTTGTTTACTGTGACGGAGATACGTGTGTGTGGATTTTGCACCTCAGTTGGAGAAAGGGAACAAGGTAGTGCATCAACGTTACATGTTATAATCATTGTTTATTTATGGTTTATTTTATTAACAGAAGGTAATTGAAAATATGTATTTTTTTTGCTGTTTTTTCTGTATAGCTCTTACGGTGTTAATGAGTTTAAGCGAATAAATTCAACATCAGTCAAAGAGTCCGACCATCTTCCTTCTGGGGCTGCTACATGTCATATCATGTTAGTAATACGATACAGGCTTGCCAGAGGACCTGAGGGTGGCAGAGAGTGTGGATATCTTTACAGTTTTTCTCAATTGCTAAAACACTAAAACCCATTGGCTGAACAAAGTTCGCAGTTGCCTGAACTCATTTAGCTAATTATGCAGTCTGTTGTCAATACCTTAAACCATTTCTCATGGTAAAACACAATTTGCAGATCTCACTTCGACTTTTCAGCAGAACTCTAAACACATTCTCATTCTCAAAACACATTCTGCACTCTAATGCACATGTCATCCATACTGGTAAACACAAGTGGCAACAATCAAATACAAATAGAGAACACAAGTCATTGATTACAGTTTTTCTCGATTGCTTTAACCTGCTTAGGTAAACTAGAACCCACTTGGTCTTCATGACTACTTTCTTTGCACAACAGAAGCCATCTCTTGCAAATGTGTTCATACATTTTCATTGGGTTCACACATTTCTCACACCCTTTTGCAAAACAGTTAACATAGATGTCATTCAAAAACCCCAAACTCAATTGGTTTTCCCGTGCTAAACAAAAGGAAAACATCTTTTCACAGGTGGTATAGATTCCTTGCATAAGTCTGAATCACTGATTCACCTGTGTAAAAACTCTTTTGCATAACTCTTCAATTAGCAATCAGTCACTCTCCACCTATATAGGTGCCACGTCTCTGCCTGTTGTTCTTTGCAAGCATGGATCAGAGAGGTCAAAGGCAAGCGAGAGTGAGAGTGAGAGGCCATGGTAGAGGGGCCCGAGGAAGAGGAGTCCGTATGCGTGGTGGAGGTGTAGTAGGAAGAATTCAAGTGTCAGACGAAATTCGGGCGACAATCATTGACCACGTAATAAACCATGGCTTGTCCTATAGAGAAGCTGCTCAAAGAGTACAACCAGTTTTGAGACGGAGCACTGTGGTATCCATTGTCCGAACTTTTCAAAATGAGAATAGGTAAGTCAATACTGCCATATTGCCTTGTTGGTAGACCAAACTGTCTTCAGTAAAATACAGTAATTGTTCCCTCCCTCATTCTCATCATACTTTATAGAGTCCACAGACTACCACACGCTGGTGGCAGAAGGAACATATTCAGTGTCCAACAGGAGGCTGCCATTGTAGACATGGTTGTGGCAAACAATGCAATAAAACTGCGTGAAATACAGACAGCAGTAATTGCAGATCAGGGCACATTTCAAAATATCAACAGTGTGAGTGTGTCTACCATTGACCGTGTCTTAAAAAAGAATCACCTGGCAATGAAACAGCTGTACAGAGTTCCATTTCAAAGGAACTCTGAAATGGTGAAGGAGGCCAGATTCCAGTATGTGCAGGTAAGGATATGTTCCTGTATTGTAATGCCTCGCATATAGGCTACACTTACAAGCAACTGCAATCATATTTCCTGATTTTGTATTTTCACTTAGAGAATAATGGAGCTTGAAGCAGAGGGGCCACATACATTTATTTTTGTGGATGAAGCTGGCTTCAACCTGACCAAAGTGAGGAGACGTGGAAGGAACATCATTGGGCACAGGGCCACTGTCACAGTGCCAGGACAGAGGGGCGCCAATATAACTATGTGTGCTGCCATCTCTAATGATGGTGTCCTGTGCCACATTCCTACAGTCGGCCCTTACAACACTGAACGTCTGATCACTTTTCTTGATGCACTACGTCACCGACTGATACCACCTCAAGAGGGAGGGCTGCTGAGGCCTGGCATGCCACTGTTTGTCATCATTTGGGACAATGTGGCCTTCCACCATTCTCGTTTAGTAAATGAATGGTTTGCAGCACAGCCATGCATGATGATGCAGTTCCTCCCAGCGTATTCACCCTTTCTCAATGCAATTGAGGAATTTTTCAGCGCTTGGAGGTGGAAAGTGTACAATCACCGCCCCTATGACCAGATGCCCTTGATAGATGCCATGACTGCTGCGGCCCAGGAAATAGGTGCTGAAGAATGTCAGGGCTGGATACGCCATACAAGGAGATTTTTCCCTCGATGCATTGCCAGAGAAAATATCGCATGCGATGTGGATGAGAACCTGTGGCCCATTCGTCATGAACGAATAGACAATGACTAAGTTACTGTATATTCCCATAGTTTTCCTATTTGTCTCTGTATTTCAGTTTTCAGCCAAAGTTGTGAGAATAAGGCTGCACTGGTTCATATTGATGGCCATATTTTTTTATTTTGTTGTGCAGTGTGAAATAATTGATTAAAGAGTGCTTTTGAATTGGCAACAAGTTGTAGTGTTTGAAGGCAAGATTTGCTTTTGCTGCATGGTTTAAGTGTTTTGAGAGAGTAACAGCCTTTTGCAAGCAAAATGTGTCATTTTGTCCAGAGTGCTTTTTATTCAGACACAGGTGTTAACGGTTTTGAGAACGTGATGTCAGAGTTGACACAGGTAACAAAACGATCGAGAAAAACTGTAAACACAACCATTCAAAATTGATTTCACTTGTTTCAAATCATGTGACACAACCAATATAAGCCAGTTCAGAGAGCAAACAGGTTGTTGAAGATTGGACGGAGAAAGTCTAAGAATGGATGGAAGAAATAATGTGAGAGGACGAGGACGAGGACAAGTGCGTATGTGAGGTGGACGAGGAGGAAGAGGAGGAGGGCAAGAAAGAGGAAGAGGAGGACAAAGAGGAAGAGGAAGACAAAGAGTGGAAATATCTGATGAAATTCGAGCAACAGTCATTGACCATGTTCTTGTCCATGGACTGACAATGAGGGAAGCAGAACTTAGAGTGCAACCCAATTGTGCTTTCCATTTGTTTACAGTACTGACTGCTCAATATATTTTGACTGGTTGCAGGTTCATATCAACAAAGAACAAGAATTACAGTATCACAAAAACAAAGGACAAGTTTGTGAGATGCAGGGTACAGTACTGTAAAAATAGGGGGAGAGGAGAATGAACCAAAAAAAAAAATTTCTGATCAATTTGGAGCTACTATGATAGAACATGTTTTCATTCATCAACTCCAATACACTCTCCCATTTAAATTTTTTTTATTTTGTTTTTGTCTGGCGTAAAGCGTCTTTGAGTACTTAGAAAAGCGCTATATAAAAACTATTTTATCAAAAGCCAATGACGGAAATATATGAAATTTGTTTTGAGATGAAAAATGTACTTCTCCCTGAGAACTATGTTTTGAACAACGTGTTTTGTATTTTTTTGGTGTATTGTTTACTGACTGCTTGATAGTGTATATCATTTTGATCGCTTTGTTTATGGTTTGAGAGCAGTGTTTGGTTTTGAGCACAGGTAAATCTGTTTTGAGGCGAAAGTTTCATTTTGCACGAGGAGTCAGAGGTTTTGTAAATAGTGCTTGAAGCTGAGGATTTGTGTTTAATGTTTTCAGAAAATGGAGCAAGGTTCCGAAATTGTGTTTTAGCAATTGAGAAAAACTGTAAAAGAAAACGTGGCTTTTATCTTCTACTGTTATTTCTTATTTATTTTATTACTAGTAATTATATTATATTTCATTTATTCATTTTCATGTTTTTTTATTGCCACTTACTTATTTACACGTTGATGATAGTAATAGTAAAACATATTAAAAAGTTCTATTCTATCTATAAGTATTACAGTTTTTCTCAATTGCTAAAACACAATTTCGGAACCTTGCTCCATTTTCTGAAAACATTAAACACAAATCCTCAGCTTCAAGCACTATTTACAAAACCTCTGACTCCTCGTGCAAAATGAAACTTTCGCCTCAAAACAGATTTACCTGTGCTCAAAACCAAACACTGCTCTCAAACCATAAACAAAGCGATCAAAATGATATACACTATCAAGCAGTCAGTAAACAATACACCAAAAAATACAAAACACGTTGTTCAAAACATAGTTCTCAGGGAGAAGTACATTTTTCATCTCAAAACAAATTTCATATATTTCCGTCATTGTCTTTTGATAAAATAGTTTTTTTATAGCGCTTTTCTAAGTACTCAAAGACGCTTTACGCCAGACAAAAACAAAATAAAAAAAATTAAAATGGGAGAGTGTATCGGAGTTGATGAATGAAAACATGTTCTATCATAGTAGCTCCAAATTGATCAGAAATTTTTTTTTTTGGTTCATTCTCCTCTCCCCCTATTTTTACAGTACTGTACCCTGCATCTCACAAACTTGTCCTTTGTTTTTGTGATACTGTAATTCTTGTTCTTTGTTGATATGAACCTGCAACCAGTCAAAATATATTGAGCAGTCAGTACTGTAAACAAATGGAAAGCACAATTGGGTTGCACTCTAAGTTCTGCTTCCCTCATTGTCAGTCCATGGACAAGAACATGGTCAATGACTGTTGCTCGAATTTCATCAGATATTTCCACTCTTTGTCTTCCTCTTCCTCTTTGTCCTCCTCTTCCTCTTTCTTGCCCTCCTCCTCTTCCTCCTCGTCCACCTCGCATACGCACTTGTCCTCGTCCTCGTCCTCTCACATTATTTCTTCCATTCATTCTTAGACTTTCTCCGTCCAATCTTCAACAACCTGTTTGCTCTCTGAACTGGCTTATATTGGTTGTGTCACATGATTTGAAACAAGTGAAATCAATTTTGAATGGTTGTGTTTACAGTTTTTCTCAATTGCTAAAACACAATTTCTGAAACCTTGCTCCATTTTCTGAAAACATTAAACACAAAACCTCAGCTTCAAGCACTATTTACAAAACCTCTGACTTCTCGTGCAAAATGAAACTTTCGCCTCAAAACAGATTTACCTGTGCTCAAAACCAAACACTGCTCTCAAACCATAAACAAAGCGATCAAAATGATATACACTATCAAGCAGTCAGTAAACAATACACCAAAACATACAAAACACGTTGTTCAAAACATAGTTCTCAGGGAGAAGTACATTTTTCATCTCAAAAAATAATTTCATATATTTCCATCATTGTCTTTTGATAATAAAATAGTTTTTTTATAGCGCTTTTCTAAGTACTCAAAGACGCTTTACACCAGACAAAAACAAAATAAAAAAAATTAAAATGGGTAGGGAGAGTGTATTGGAGTTGATGAATGAAAACATGTTCTATCATAGTAGCTCCAAATTGATCAGAAATTATACTCTGCTTTGCAATTTTTTTTGGTTCATTCTCCTTGTACCCCTATTTTTACAGTACTGTACCCTGCATCTCACAAACTTGTCCTTTGTTTTTGTGATACTGTAATTCTTGTTCTTTGTTGATATGAACCTGCAACCAGTCAAAATCTATTGAGCAGTCAGTTCTTCCATCCATTCTTAGACTTTCTCCATCCAATCTTCAACAACCTGTTTGCTCTCTGAACTGGCTTATATTGGTTGTGTCACATGATTTGAAACAAGTGAAATCAATTTTGATTGGTTGTGTTTAATCAATGACTTGTGTTCTCTATTTGTATTTGATTGTTGCCACTTGTGTTTACCAGTATGGATGACATGTGCATTAGAGTGCAGAATGTGTTTTGAGAATGAGAATGTGTTTAGAGTTCTGCTGAAAAGTCTAAGTGAGATCTGCAAATTGTGTTTTACCATGAGAAATGGTTTACAGTTTTTCTCGATTGCTAAAACACAAAACTTGGTTCCTGTAGCACAGACACCCAAACCTTTTCGTCATTCCCAGAAGCACACACACATTTCCCATAACCAAAAACACAATTCACCTGTTACCACACATGTCTCAATATTCAAAACACTTTCTGCAAAACCTTACACAAAAGTGGCCAAATAAATCATTCATTGCACTACGTGTTCATTCAGCAAACACATGCTCTCAATATAATTACAGTTTTTTCCAATTGCTAAAACACAATTTTGCAAACTAGTGTGGCTTTACCAAAAATACTTAACACAATTCACAAAACCACACACCCAAACTGCAAAACACCTCATATAGCCTGCAAAATGAAGCACTGCAACCAAAACTACATATTGCATTGTCAAAATCACACTTTTGCACCAAGTGGCACACACGGCATGCATATTACCAGACTTTTGTCTAACCAACTACACACTGTTGGGCATAATGTAAAGCACTCTTATCTTTAGTATGCTTGCCATAATACTAAAATAGTTCAACTTGTAGAAAATTCTTCAGATTGTTCATATGCACAGAAATATTTCCAGATACACACATGCTGTTGAAACATTTTGTTTTCCCCCAAACAGGACAGTGCAACATATGTACAGCAGATATATTTACATATATTGGAATGAACAAAAATATGCTAAAAAAACAAACAAACAGTAAACCGAAAAAGAAAATTGCAGAAAAAAACATATAGGCAACAAAAATAATTAGGCAGCGTCTTGCCGCACGGCTGGGTCTGGCCACAATGCCTCGTCCACATCACAGGCAATATTTTCCCTTGCCAGACATCGAGGGAAGAAGCGCCTTGAGTGCCTTATCCATCCCTGAATCGCACCCACAGCAATTTCATCGCATGCCTCTTCCATACCCTGCATTAAAGGAATGCGCACATGGGGCTGCCGGTCGTAAACCTTCCACCGCCATGCCGAAAAGAACTCTTCTATTGGGTTTAGAAATGGTGAGTATGGTGGGAGGTATTGCACAAGAAACGGTGGGTGGTCAGCAAACCAATTTTGGACTGGGGCTGCGCGATGGAAGCTCACGTTGTCCCATACAACAACGTACCGGTTTCTCTGGTGGTCTGCATCATTTATACGTTCTGGTGGGATGAGAATGTTGTGGAGTCTGTCCAGAAATGTGAGCATATGGGCTGTGTTATATGGTCCAAGGTTGGCATGACGGTGGAGGACACCATGCGCATTTGAGATGGCAGCGCACATTGTGATGTTCCCACCACGTTGGCCAGGAACATCTATAATGGCTCTGTGGCCAATTATGTTTCTTCCCCTTCTTCTAGTCTTTGCCAGGTTGAATCCTGCCTCGTCTATGAAGATGTACTCATGTGGGATTGCATGAGCATCCATTTCCAGTACTCCCTGAAAACAAAGAACAAAAAGTCAATATGGTGTTATCCAGTACACTGGAAAACATGTTGTGTGTAATGTACTGTAGTCCATATTGTACTTACATCCACATATGCACGTCTGAGGTCTTTGTTCCTTTGAGAGTTTCTCTCAAAAGGCACCTTGTAAAGTTGTTTTAGTCGGATGTGGTTTTGTTTGAGAATGCGCGCCAATGTGGACGGACCAACTTGTTGAATGTTATTGAATGTGGTGTTGTTTTGGATGATGTGGCTTTGGATCTCACGTAATCTTATTTTGTTATTTGCCAAAACCAAGTTCACGATGGCAGTTTCCTGTTCCCCAGTGAACAGTCGGCCCCTTCCTCCACCATGGTTGAGTCTCTCAGTCCTTTAGAAAAGTAAAAAAAAAAAAAATATATATATATATATATATACATATATATATGTATATATACATATAGGGCTTGGACAATGCAGGCTGAAGATATTTCCCCCACAGTAGAGTAAATTGTACAGGAAACTTGTACAGTTAGTGTATGACATCAGCCATTCATGAAGTAAATAGGTGTCACCCAACTGATACACTATGACATGGGGTGTACTACATAGTGTGAAAGAAATTCTGGTTACATACCTGTGCTCCAGTCTAAATGTCCGGATGACAGAGGCGACAGTAAACCGGCTCAAGTTGGGCTGTACTCGCTGTCCAGCTTCATGCATTGTCAGCCCATGGTTGATTACATGATCTACTAAGGTTGCCCTGATTTCGTTGGAAAGTTGGTTTCTCCTTTGGCCATGAACTCCTCTACCAGCTCTACCCCTACCTCTCACTCTTCCTCCCCCTCTCATTCTCGCCCTACCTCGTCCTCTTCCTCTTCCTCGTTCTGCATTGTTGTCTTCCATTGTTGTTGTAAAAAAGGTGCTCGTCTGTGGTCTTTTTATAGTGCTTACTTCCTGATTGAAGTGTTAACAATTAAGCATTCAGGTGTTTGGCCAGGTGGCACATATATTTGCAATTTACAGTTTTTTCCAATTGCTAAAACACAATTTTGCAAACTAGTGTGGCTTTACCAAAATACTTAACACAATTCACAAAACCACACACCCAAACTGCAAAACACCTCATATAGCCTGCAAAATGAAGCACTGCAACCAAAACTACATATTGCATTGTCAAAATCACACTTTTGCACCAAGTGGCACACACGGCATGCATATTACCAGACTTTTGTCCTACCAACTACACACTGTTGGGCATAATGTAAAGCACTCTTATCTTTAGTATGCTTGCCATAATACTAAAATAGTTCAACTTGTAGAAAATTCTTCAGATTCTTCATATGCACAGAAATATTTCCAGATACACACATGCTGTTGAAACATTTTATTTTCCCCCAAACAGGACAGTGCAACATATGTACAGCAGATATATTTACATATATTGGAATGAACAAAAATATGCTAAAAAAACAAACAAACAGTAAACCGAAAAAGAAAATTGCAGAAAAAAACATATAGGCAACAAAAATAATTAGGCAGCGTCTTGCCGCACGGCTGGGTCTGGCCACAATGCCTCGTCCACATCACAGGCAATATTTTCCCTTGCCAGACATCGAGGGAAGAAGCGCCTTGAGTGCCTTATCCATCCCTGAATCGCACCCACAGCAATTTCATCGCATGCCTCTTCCATACCCTGCATTAAAGGAATGCACACATGGGGCTGCCGGTCGTAAACCTTCCACCGCCATGCCGAAAAGAACTCTTCTATTGGGTTTAGAAATGGTGAGTATGGTGGGAGGTATTGCACAAGAAACGGTGGGTGGTCAGCAAACCAATTTTGGACTGGGGCTGCGCGATGGAAGCTCACGTTGTCCCATACAACAACGTACCGGTTTCTCTGGTGGTCTGCATCATTTATACGTTCTGGTGGGATGAGAATGTTGTGGAGTCTGTCCAGAAATGTGAGCATATGGGCTGTGTTATATGGTCCAAGGTTGGCATGACGGTGGAGGACACCATGCGCATTTGAGATGGCAGCGCACATTGTGATGTTCCCACCACGTTGGCCAGGAACATCTATAATGGCTCTGTGGCCAATTATGTTTCTTCCCCTTCTTCTAGTCTTTGCCAGGTTGAATCCTGCCTCGTCTATGAAGATGTACTCATGTGGGATTGCATGAGCATCCATTTCCAGTACTCCCTGAAAACAAAGAACAAAAAGTCAATATGGTGTTATCCAGTACACTGGAAAACATGTTGTGTGTAATGTACTGTAGTCCATATTGTACTTACATCCACATATGCACGTCTGAGGTCTTTGTTCCTTTGAGAGTTTCTCTCAAAAGGCACCTTGTAAAGTTGTTTTAGTCGGATGTGGTTTTGTTTGAGAATGCGCGCCAATGTGGACGGACCAACTTGTTGAATGTTATTGAATGTGGTGTTGTTTTGGATGATGTGGCTTTGGATCTCACGTAATCTTATTTTGTTATTTGCCAAAACCAAGTTCACGATGGCAGTTTCCTGTTCCCCAGTGAACAGTCGGCCCCTTCCTCCACCATGGTTGAGTCTCTCAGTCCTTTAGAAAAGTAAAAAAAAAAATATATATATATATATATACATATATATATATGTATATATACATATAGGGCTTGGACAATGCAGGCTGAAGATATTTCCCCCACAGTAGAGTAAATTGTACAGGAAACTTGTACAGTTAGTGTATGACATCAGCCATTCATGAAGTAAATAGGTGTCACCCAACTGATACACTATGACATGGGGTGTACTACATAGTGTGAAAGAAATTCTGGTTACATACCTGTGCTCCAGTCTAAATGTCCGGATGACAGAGGCGACAGTAAACCGGCTCAAGTTGGGCTGTACTCGCTGTCCAGCTTCATGCATTGTCAGCCCATGGTTGATTACATGATCTACTAAGGTTGCCCTGATTTCGTTGGAAAGTTGGTTTCTCCTTTGGCCATGAACTCCTCTACCAGCTCTACCCCTACCTCTCACTCTTCCTCCCCCTCTCATTCTCGCCCTACCTCGTCCTCTTCCTCTTCCTCGTTCTGCATTGTTGTCTTCCATTGTTGTTGTAAAAAAGGTGCTCGTCTGTGGTCTTTTTATAGTGCTTACTTCCTGATTGAAGTGTTAACAATTAAGCATTCAGGTGTTTGGCCAGGTGGCACATATATTTGCAATTTAACTCATGTGTTGTATTCTGAATGGCAGTGTTTTGAAATGGCATTCATGTGTCTTTATGTCAGATTGCTGTGTCTTATGCAGAGAACCGTGCTCAGTGCATTCTAAAAAGAGCCATTTTGAATTGCAAAATGTGTGTAAAGCAGAAAATGTGTTTAGAGTTTTGGAGACTTGAGAAGAGGTTTTGCTCTTTGTGTGTCAGTTAAAATAATTGTGCTATGCATGTCATTTTAGTGTGTTAGCAATCGGAAAAAACTGTAACTCATGTGTTGTATTCTGAATGGCAGTGTTTTGAAATGGCATTCATGTGTCTTTATGTCAGATTGCTGTGTCTTATGCAGAGAACCGTGCTCAGTGCATTCTAAAAAGAGCCATTTTGAATTGCAAAATGTGTGTAAAGCAGAAAATGTGTTTAGAGTTTTGGAGACTTGAGAAGAGGTTTTGCTCTTTGTGTGTCAGTTAAAATAATTGTGCTATGCATGTCATTTTAGTGTGTTAGCAATCGGAAAAAACTGTAACTCAAGTTATCATAACATAAACTCAGAGACCACACCCTTCTCAAGGGGAAAACACTCAGCCTGAAAACTGTTAACACACCAATCAGAATTGGGGGTCAACAAATAGAGCCTAGATGCTCATGTCCTTTGGAACAATGGATCCCAACCATGCAGAGGTTGAGAGACAAGAGAGAGGAAGAGCAAGAGGAAGAGGCAGAGGACAGCAAAGACAAGTCATTTCTGATGAAATCCATGCCACTGTTGTTCATCATGTGGTGGTACATGGGAGGACAATGAAAGAAGCTGGCCAGCTAGTCCAGCCAAACTTACTGTAAGCCGTTTCACAGTTGCATCCATTGTTCGTACTTTCAGGAGGGAAAACAGGTAATTTGCCTCATTGTCACTATGTATTGTATCACAGTACATGCACAGTAATGTTGTAGTACATATAGACTGAATATCCACCGTATGCTGTGTAGTTTTTACTACAGTATACTGTGCCACAGTACACCATAGGTCAGTAATGGTATTTTTTGCAGAACTGAGAGGCAGCCATCTATTCACGGCAAGTGCTGTGAATAAACCCTATTCTTGACATTTTGGTGGCAGTGTGTTGAATTAATCCCTCCTGTGTGTAACAAACATTAATGTAGTCTGTGTTTCGACAGCTTGTGTGTATTGTCTGAGGGGTAAAGACTGACTGGGACCCAGAAGTTAGATGTTTGGACGGTTGGGTGTGAGTTTTTAAAATTGTGTTTGAAGATTTGAAAAAATGGTGAGTTGTTCCAGGAATTGTGTCTTAGCAATCGAGAAAAACTGTAAGGTATTGACAACAGACTGCACAATTAGCTAAATGAGTTCAGGCAACTGCGAACTTTGTTCAGCCAATAGGTTTTAGTGTTTTAGCAATTGAGAAAAACTGTAATCAATGACTTGTGTTCTCTATTTGTATTTGATTGTTGCCACTTGTGTTTACCAGTATGGATGACATGTGCATTAGAGTGCAGAATGTGTTTTGAGAATGAGAATGTGTTTAGAGTTCTGCTGAAAAGTCGAAGTGAGATCTGCAAATTGTGTTTTACCATGAGAAATGGTTTAAGGTATTGACAACAGACTGCACAATTAGCTAAATGAGTTCAGGCAACTGCGAACTTTGTTCAGCCAATGGGTTTTAGTGTTTTAGCAATTGAGAAAAACTGTAAAAATGTCATAACATCACAGTTTATGTTTGTAATATGTTTGTGTTGTTTCCGGACGGTTCTCTGGGTGAGGAGCAGATGGATGGATAGCGCTCTGACAAACATCTGCTAACATCCGTTTCTCCTGGTTTACGCTAGGAGGAGCGAGAGGACAAACGAAAGCAAAGCATCAACAGCTTCTTATTTCTCTCTCTCTCTCTCTCTCTCTCTCTCTCTCTCTCTCTCAAACAGCATTTGACATAGGTACACACGCAAACACACACAAACTCACACACATTGCACCTATAGCTTCAGCTCCATTGATTTAGCCATTAGGAGAAGAAAAAGGTGAAGTCTGTGCTAGAAAGACAAAGAGAGCAAGAACAAGAGAGAGAGAGAGAGAGAGAGAGAGAGAGAGAGAGAGAGAGAGAGAGAGAGAGAGAGAGAGAGAGAGAGAGAGAGAGAGAGAGAGAGAGAGAGAGAAGGTGAGTAGAACAAACAGACCAGGAGAGAATGACCGCCTCCCACTGAACTAAACTGTCCCACGCTGTCACACAAACACACACACACACACACACACACACACACACACACACACACACACACACACACACACACACACACACACACACACACTACAGTCCCTTTGCCTTCTGAGACACGGAGAGAGAGAGAGAGAGAGAGAGAGAGAGAGAGAGATAACTTATTGAGCTCTGTCCTGTGACATGGTACAGGTGGTAACTCCATCACCAGCACAGGTTCTATAAATACTACAGTGACACATATACCCATGTATGCATGTACACTTGTACACATACACATGTGTGCACATGAATACATGCAGATGGATGTGCAGAACAAACAGGGATTAGGGAAGAGAGGAAGATTGTATTATAACTAATTCTTCACCAATATGCACACCTAGACCACATATTCAGAGACAAAAAGTACAATGGCAGAAAAAAAAAGTAAAAGAAGAGTCTCAAGGACAAAAGGAAAATATGGACACTATTCTTGTCCACTTTTATTGTTTCTGGCATAAGACCAAGAGCAGTTTGTCTCTGGCTCCCTGGAGAAGAGGAACGTTAAATTCCAAACTTGCTGTTTAAGGCCTCTTTCTCAGGTTTTTGCCGAAAATAACATACCCAAAGTCAATAGACTATATCTCCACAACTACAAGGGCTTGTAAGTTTATAAAGATAACACCTGTGAAATTGTTGTGAAAGTGAAATAATCTATTCGCTAAAATAAATGTCATGTTTTAGAGTGAACACCACCTAGTGCATTATCAGTTTGTAGCCCTACAGCACTATAGGGCCATAGCACAACATCTGATGAGGGCCTGGGTGATTTGATGCTAATAAAGTGAAGTAGAGCTAAGATAGAGATATTTTAGTAGAGATATGTTTAGGTTTAGGAGTCTCCAAATAAAAAAATAAATGTAATGCAAACCAATGCAAAAATGACAATACAAACATGATGAGACACAGACAGGTGAATATCTCAAGAACCCATTGTTCAATTTTGACATTTGACCCCTCTATTGAAAGGTCAGGGTGAATAGAATTGAATGACACCAAGCCGCAATTGCACCATACGACCACCAGATGGCGATAAAGACTGTGTTCCGATTCAAGGCAATGGAAACCTGTGAAACCCTCTCTGATACATGATTGCAAACATATTTGTGAGGTTTCAAAATGGTGCTGATCAAAAACAACAAAGGTAAGATATCATTTTTGGTTGCAACTAGAAAAGTTAGGCCTACAAGTTTGTTCTTGAGGGTTTTGGCCTCTAATTTGGCGAGTTTTGGTCCCAGAGTGATATGGTTTGGACTGTTGGACCCTTTCTATGATATATAGTTTGTGTAGGTAACATGAATGGAAAAAGGATCGCTATTGCTGTACATGTGCACATGCAGAATTATAAAATACATAACTTTTTATTTTGTTTGGGGTTGGAATTGTAGTTTCATTTAGCTAACAATGGTTATGATAGACTGAAAGTTGAAAAGCATAGTCATTCTAGGGGTGTATCACATGACTGCTGATGGCCCTCCATGTAAAACAGGACTTTGAAAAATGAATTAATGTACTCACATCCTCTCTCTCACTCTCTTTATCTCTCTCTCTCTCTCTCTCTCTCTCTCTCTCTCTCTCACACACACACACACACACACACACACACACACACACACACACACACACACACACACACACACACACACACACACACGCACGAGTTCTCACTCACACACCCCACACCCACATAACACACACACACACACACACACACACACACACACACACACACACACACACACACACACACACACACACACACACACACACACACGTTCTTACCCCCCCCCCCCACCCCCCCCCACACACACACACACACTGCATCTATTAGGGAATCCCACACAATTTTATTTCTGCTAGTGTTTACATTCCCGTGAAAACTACAAGATGGAGTGCAGGGGTTGGGGAGGGTGGCTGGGGGAGGGAGGAGGGGGGGTGACTGGAGGAGAGGGGAGATGGAGGGCAACCAGCGCAAGGGAGGTGAGAAAGGGAGGGAGGGGATGTGTGTGTGTGTGTGTGTGGGGGGGCAGCTCATTTCCGCTGTGGTGGTGGGGGAGGAGGTGCGTGAAAAGGGTTACGTCGTTTGTGTGTGACTAACATAAACTTCATAGCTTCTCCTCCTCGGCTCTCCTCTTGCAGCAGCAGCATTCCACCACACCCGTCCTGCTGTCTGACCCCAAGAAGAGGTGGTCCCCGGGGGAGGGGCTCTGCTAGTCTGTCAGACAGACAGACAGACAGACAGACAGACAGATAGACAGACAGACAGACAGACAGACAGACAGACAGAGAGCGAGAGAGAGAGAGTGCGATATAGATGACATGGCCGAGGGGAAATTAAGGTGTAACAGCAGCTCATATCAAAAAAGCACAATAGTAATAATAACAATAATAAAGTAAGTGACAATATAATGCAATTAAAATAAAATAAAATAAAATATGTACAGAATGTACATTTAAATACAAGTTAGTTAACCTAAAATGTAAACCAAAAGTTATTACAGTGCAAAAAAACCTTTTCAAGTGTGCAGTATTAATGTGTATTTGTAAAATGTACAGTGAGGACAGCATGTTAACTAACATCCCCCAGTCTGCCCCTGGTCTCGCCGGTCCAGCCAGCCGGAGGAGGAGTTGCAAAGTCTTAATGCGGCAGGCAGAAAATATGTCCTATAGCGCTCCTTAGTGCAACGTGGTTGTAACAGTACAACTGCTCCCACTCACCTCCCATGTCTTGGAAGGGTTTGTATTCTGTCCAGACGAGCCATCGTTTGGACAGACGAGTTTTGTGGCTATAATTAGTTTAGTATGGAGCCATGGATGGTGTCAGGAGCAAATATTGTTCAAATAGCATTTGAGTGGAAAGATAAGACTTCAAAAGAGTCCATGTTGAATCGCCGGAGGCCTAAGGTTGCCGAAGAGTTGATTTCTTGATTTAGAAACATGTGATAAGATATCCACTCCATTTATGGATATGTGCATTTGCCAAAAGCGTAAGCACCTGTTAAGTTAAAATATTTAACTTTGTTGAATTTGGATCAGCAT
Source organism: Merluccius polli (assembly GCA_030340625.1). Taxonomy (NCBI): domain Eukaryota; kingdom Metazoa; phylum Chordata; class Actinopteri; order Gadiformes; family Merlucciidae; genus Merluccius; species Merluccius polli. The sequence continues at coordinate 70,552 of JAOPHQ010006592.1, forward strand.
TTAGCACATACTTCTTTCTTGAGTACCTAGTTGAGACAATGTGGTCATTGGTTATAATACTGTTTTATGCCTTGTTTGTATGAGAAATGAGAAAGAATAACTCTTTATTTGCTGCGTCGTGTTTTGTTTTGGAAGTCAATTGTATTTGCTTTTCCCGCACCCCTGCAATACCTGAAACCCATTGGTTGGAAGTCAACTTGTTGTGAGTATATCATGTAAATCCTTCACCATCTGACACACAGACACAGACACACACACACACACACACACACACACACACACACACACACACACACACACACACACACACACACACACACACACACACACACACACACACAGACTCATACCATCAGTACAAAGCTACCTTGTTTCCCTCGAGATAGCTGCCCTGTAGTGTTCATGTCTGACATTTCACATGTAAATGATGGCTTTAATGGTCAAGGTTAGTTGATCAAATATTGACCAACCCTGAAACACGGAGGCTACGCTTCTAAAGAGCAAATAACTTCCTATTCTCAGAGCCATGTGAAAAAAGGGAAGGACATATGGGGCAGGAGAGTGCAGTGGTAAGGTGTGTGTTGAACAAGATGCCTTACCCTACCTGCTCCCTACTGCCATGCATGGTATCTATTGGAATCCAAGTTGCTTTGGATAAAAGCGCCTTTATATGGCTAGTGGAAAAGTACAGCCAGCTGATGCTGACCAACAGCAATGTTGTTTTTAACTTGCTTGTCCATTGTAACCTAAAGACGTCACCTCGGCCATGTACTCTAAACATGGACCTCAACACAATCATATAAAGTACCAGTAATACCAATGATGCTGCTCATGGGAATTAGTTGTGTGTGTGAGTGCGTGTGTGTGTGTGTGTGTGTGAGTGTGTGCATGCGTGTGCGTGTGTAGTAAATAAGGTAATAACCTTATAAATAATAACTTTAATACACTTTTAGTGCAGCTACAGAACCAATGTATCACTTGCCTTTAGCAATTTGGCTCAACATTAAAAATCAAATTGACATTTAAATGCTTATGCTTAAAATGCTCATACTTCACAAGTCATATTAACAAAGCGTTAAAGGCACGAGGCATGACACCTGATGGTATCATTGGAAAGGTTGCACCTTGTTGTTTATATTCTAATAATATCCAAACCAGCTTTTGTGACTGTGTGGCTTTTCCATCTATAATAACCATAAAATACACACACAGGGGACCTGGTCTACTTTAAAAAGCAGTGGTCCTCCCACTATCACTATTGTCCTGTTTTACTTGACAATTTGTAACATTAGTGAAGCGAGACAAGAGAGAGTGTTTGCTTCATGTTATGATTTTTTTTTGCTGTGATTGGGTGGGTGGCAGTGTTGTGTATTATATGTACATCCTTTTATAGATATGCAATTGTGTGTGCGTGTCCACCTGGTATTTGTATGCACGTGACTTTGTTTGTGTACATATTGGTTGGTGACTTTGTGCTCGTGTTCGTGTGTGTGTGTGTGTGTGTATATTGCATACACGGCCGCATGCATGGCATGCCATGACATCACACTCTGTTTGACACTGTACAATGAACACTGGTCCAGGCGGCTTGCAAAGGTCAGGGGCCTTGTGTCCCCAAGCTGCAGTGCAAGGCCCGGGACCCCTAGGTACCTCGGCACGGTGAGCATCGAGGTTTCAACGCGCGGTCGCAGGGCCGCTCATGGAGGTCACCACACTTTCCCCGAGGCTTTGCGTATACAAATAAACGCTTACAGATTGTATTTTTATTTTACTTTTATTCTTATCTCTACTCTCTACTCTACTTTCTATATTTAGTTAAGGGTTTTTTGTTTACTGTTTATTTAAGAGTTCTTATATTGTATCTTTCTATACCTTTTCTATTTTTACTAAGGGTTTTGTAAGCTGCTGGAAATTCAATTTCCCTGAGGGAGTCATAAAGTGACGTCTAAGTTTAAGTCTCTCTCTCTCTAAATGGGAATGGGAATACACTGGATGTGAATAAAGAGTGAGTGTGGACTCCCATGACCTATATTACTATATTTAATAACCATGGTGAATAAATAAATAGACACAAATATAAAGTGGCACAAATCAGGGGTCATTGCGCCACGCAAGGGCCCCTTACGTGTCTTTCTTCACTTCAGTCTCTTACCATTTAAAAAAAAAAAAAACTCATTCAGAGAATCGCCCCCCCCCCCCCCCCATTAAGACTTTACATGACCTTAAATTTAGATATGTTACAATCCCTGTCCGACCTCAAATCTGCGGCCTTTAAAGACGACTAATCTCCATCTTTCCTGCTGTGGATATTCCCTGCGCGTATTATTGCAGGTGCAGCCCAGCGTCGAGGACGCGCACAGGATCCGCGATCCGCGCTCCCGCTCTGACTCTGGCCCCGCCCACTTTCCAACTTTTTTTCTTCTTTTTTTCTTTTTCTTTTTTTAAAGCCCTCGCCTCCTCTCCATAAGAGCCATTGTTGGGGAAAGTCAGTGCGCGCTTGTTGTCCCGGGCGCACACACGCATCCCATCCCAGCCGCCTCCGTCCGACCCGCGGTGACAGAGACGCCTGGACGTCGGCTGCAGCGTGTGTGTGTGTGTGTCTTTATGTGTGTGTGTGTGTGTGTGTGTGGAGATTTATTTTTGTGAGTTTGCCTCAACGACTCAGTGGATACTACGTGTTGGAGCAAAGTGCCTGTGCGCATTCCGGGGGGCTTTGGGTTTCTCAATCAAGGTAAGCTTTTTTTTTTTTTTTTTTTACCAGCACTGCACACTACACACACACACACACACACACACACACACACACACACACACACACACACACACACACACACACACACTATACACACACCATACACACACACGCACGCACGCACGCACGCACACACACACACACACACACACACACACACACACACACACACACACACACACGACACACACACACACACACACACACACACACACACATTATTCGCATTATTCCATGCATTCTGCTGCAGGTTTTTATTTGTATTTAGAAGAAGTCGTTAACTATCAAACAGCTGGACCGGAGCTGGTTTATGGATGAGTTAACTTCGGCCCTAAAATGAGTTAAATTCACTTAATTCACTTTTTCACGGTCCGTGACAAGGGTCTAGCTTATAGTTTTGTCCACAGGCAGAATATATAGTTTTGCACAAATATTAACCGCATCATCAATTTTTTTGTTCTGTGAAAGATGCTCTTGTTTGGATACCGCCTCATTCATTCATTTATCATGCTGCAATGTTAAAATGAAGTCTCTGTGACAGACACTCAGACAGGTGAGTGTTGTTAGGGATCCGGCCAAGCAGCTCTTGCTGCTGCTTCATCCCTTGTTTGTGTCAAATGTGCCGGATGAGGGGGGGGGGGGGGGGGGGGGGGGGTGCTGTAGCAGCAGGTCCATCATATTCATCCACCATATGGAAAGACTATAGGCTATGTGTGTGTGTGCACTAAATCAATTGGGTGATTTCAGTTAGAAAGCAAAATGTCCAAATGATGATGTTAAAAAAAAAGAAGATAAATACACCGGCTGTTGATAGACAGGCATTATCTTCACCGCCTATTTGCACTGTGTACCAATACAGCTTGACCAATACGGGCTGGAGACTTTATAGCCTCTGAGTATGGGAAAAGTAAAGAAGGGATGGATGGATGGACCGTCAGAGCATAAGAGAAAGAAAGAAAGAGACAAGGGGGGAGGGGGGGGGGGGAGGCAAACATTCCTGACTTGGTGTCTCAGCAATTTCATTAAGTTTTTTTTTTTGCGAGATGCTACGTTTGCGACCTCTAGGTGAAGGCTTAACCCCAATCTACACCCCCCAACACACACACACGCACACACACACACACACACACACACACACACACACACACACACACACACACACACACACTTTGGCCTAATCCCAAGGGTCATCTAATAATTGCTCAGGTCATGCCACCATGACAACTAAAAAGAAGAGGGGTGGGGGGGGGGTGGGGGGGTGAGCACCGCCCTCCTAATCAAAGAGTTAATAACCCCATGAAGGAAGTTAAGAGGCACAAGGTGAAAAGGATGCTTTTATCGCTTTGTGTGTGTGTGTGTGTGTTCCCAAGTGGGGGGGGGCTTATGTGTGTCGTTACAACCGCCGACTAACAATAAACTAAGCCCACCGCCTCACCCCCACCCTGCCCCCTAGCAGTGCCGAAAAGTGTGCCCTGTGGTGTTGTGATGTGACACCGCCCTGCCCTTATGAAGCCCGTGCACGCATGAACACACACACACACACACACGCTGTACTCGTCCTCAGGAAACCTGGCTGCAGGACATACACACACATACAACACCGCATCTGGACATTCATACAAAATAGGGTTTATTATCGGGAATCAAGTGCCGCCAGGGGCATGGAGGGAGGTCTGTCTCGTAATCTGTTAGAATGCATACTGTTATACTGGTATAATATAATGTAATACTATTCTTCCAACTGTTTTGACTCACTTTGAGGCCTTTTCTCACAAGCTGACCTCCCCCTCTACTTTCTATTCTTGCTATTTCCCTCTCTCCTGCTATCTCTCCCTCTCTTTCTCTATACATGTCGGTCTCTCTCTCTCTCTCTCTCTCTCTCTCTCTCTCTCTCTCTCTCTCTCTCTCTCTCTCCCTCTCTCTCCTGGTCTCCTATAGCCCTGATGCAGCTGTGTGTAATGTGGGGGACGGCTGATCTTCTGGGAAGGTCTGAGAAGGAAGCGTGCTCATGCACATGTCTCTGACCACTATGATTGTAATTGCCATTGTTGCAATAGCAAAGCCAAGTGCATGTAATTGCAATTATTGCAATATTATTGTTGGCAAACACACCATGTAGTCGTTAAATGAGAAAGCGATCAGCGCATGTGATTTATGAAGGGACTGTAGTGAAAACAATCGCTGATCAGGACTCCAACTGGACTCCAGCACTAAAGATTAATGGGGATCCTGTCGTCTTACAATGTGTACATATTTTTACAATTGTACATTAGTTTGTAAAATAGAATTGCATCCAACAATGGCAATTAAAAAATGATCCGCCTTTAACTTGAAGGAAACAAAGTGTCCAATGAGGAGGGTTAGGGGGTCAGTCCTGCTTTGCTGCTTTACTGGAGCCTGTCTTTAAGTCCCAACACCCCCCAAATATCAGTTCAGTCCAAGGTAACAAGGTAGCAACTGTGAAACACACACACACACACACACACACACACACACACACACACAAGTGTTAATGTATGTACTTAGATGCAAACATCTGGAAACAGACGTCGCAACTTTTACTGCAGCAGGAATTGTTTGCAATGGAAAGGCCGGTTCAAACTAACAAGTCAAAACTTTAATCTAATGGACAGCTTTGAAAATTTGTTTCTGCTGCATTTATTGAATCTCAGGGATGAAATTCTGTAGAATTTTTAAGATTTCACATTTACTATACTTTCCTCTCAGTCGCTTTTCATGAATGACTGCGATGTCTAATAAAGTCAAGTAATAATAATAATAGTATTTAACCCATATTGCATTCAAGTCAATGAGGGCTCATGTTTTTAAATGTAATAAATGTTTGGCACAACTCATATATCACCTGCAAAGGAACACTGTTAGGAGGAGAGATTAGCTGAGAGATAGCAGCGAACCAGGTGTATTGGGGGCTTGAATGGTCTTTTCCTGACACCGAATCTGTCTTCGGTGGATAGGAAACACAGACCCCCTATATATCTACTACCTGGGGGCAAGGAGTTGACCTGTGTGTGTGTGTGTGTGTGTTGCTGGGAGGGGGGGGGGGGGGGTAGGGGGTGGTTGTGGTGTGACTTCAGGCTCTCTTGGATAAAAAAACGCACAGCAAAACACCAGCACACACACACAAATACACACACACACACACACACACACACACAGACACCTGGGGGTATCCTGGGGGCCCCCCGACAAGCTCTTCAAAGGGCCGTGCGTCCGGACCCGTGCTGCTCGCCATACAACCTGAGGGCACAATGGGTGACGAGAGAAGACGCTTGAACGGTCGGAAGACGATAGTCACTCTGGATGTGTGCGCCCGAATTCCTCGCTCTTGTATCTCTTTGTTGCCTGTGTTGAGTGACGGCTGTGTGACGGATGACCTGCCCTCTCCTTGGGCTCTGTTACAGGTAAAACGCGCGCGATGAGAGCGATTGGAGCGCTTGTTGCTTGTGGTGTGTAGTCCGGTAGACAGTGTCCTGTCCGGAACCGACCGCGTCAAGAGAGGCATGAAGTGTGACAAAAAGGGCTGGCGCTTGCATATTCAGCTGGAACTTACCCCCCGATTGGCGTACAATGTGTGTGTGAGCAGGTATGGCGTTTGGCGGCGTTTAGCTCGGAGAAGGTCCATCGCTATTCAACCTTATTGTGTGTGTGTGTTTGTGTTTGACGCGCATGCACGCACACACACGCACGCACGCAAACGCACGCATGCACACACACACACACACACGCACACACACACACACACACACACGGCACACTCCAGCAGGAAGGGTATGGAACAGGATCACTCACTCCCTCTGAATAGACAACAATCCAGATGGCTGAAGAAAAAGCAGTTACATTGTTTTTGTGTGCTTGTGTGTGTGTGTGTGTGTTAGAGAGAGAGAGATGAACAAAGCAAGAGACAAATAAGAGTTTCTGCTCGTATATATCATGTTGTCATGTACCGCGGTGACATGGACAGGCTAACTAGGCTATATTCCTGACCGGCATAGTTCTGGTTGAATCCCAAACAAAACAACATCACAACTCAGGGCTGCTGCTGCTGTGGATCCCTCATCCAATTATAGGCGGTCTCCGAGCAAACGTCGGATCGTGTCACGTCGACGACAACACGTATGCGGAAAAACAAAAACACGGAAGCGTGACACACAACAAACATAGTCATCCTAGGCCTATTCCTTCTCTAAAGGAAACATGAATTACAATGATAATTATTCACATAACACCGCAGCACTTTAAAAACAAGAACCCACCCCGGGTTCTTGGCTGGAATCGCGGCCGAGGGCGAGACGGCGCATTTCATTCGGGTCGCTTTGTTCGGGAACGAGAGCCAGCAGCCACATGAAAGAGATGGCAAGGGGATCAAACAGACACACACCGGCGTGTAAAGGACGCGTCTGAAGTAGTGTGTGGTGCAAGTTGTGCACACACTCGCACGTTTTTATGGGGGCTTCTGGGAAATGCCGTGTGCATATCTGCGTGTGCATGTCGAGTCAAATAAGTGAAAATATTCATAAACGCGCTACAGTACATGCCGAACCGAAAGATATTCATAAAATGCAGTCCGTCCATCTGTTCCTCCCTCCCTCCGTTCATCTATCTATCATCTATCCCGTTCACTGCTCATCTAATGAGAGTCAAGGTATAGTTTGGTGGTGTGTGTGTGTGTGTGTGTGTGAGCAGCATTGGAACCGCATTGTGAGTGAAAGGGCTGAAATGTTGCGGGAGAAGGCAGCAGACAGGGTGTTTACTTCTCCAGGCCTGTAATACGTGGGGTCAGAGGCTTTTCGCGACAACAGCCAAGACATTCCTCCGGAGCGCGGCCAGCAGGGCCCGGCCGTAGCCCAAGACAAGCAGGCTCGCAGGCGGGGCCCCGGGGCCTTCGGATGAGGTCACAGCCCAGCGCGCAGATGGACCATGTTTAGTATAACAGAGTAGACTATAGGGGTGGGTGTTAGCCTCAAAATGTGCGGTGGTCGTCTTAAGAGAGAGGAAGAGAGGAAAAGGTAGCGATGCAAATATACGTGTCTCGTTCGAACTTTGTCTTGTTGTCATGTTTGTAAAATGCTAGATGTATGTGGAAGTTGGAAGATTGTTTACCTTACTTTACCTTCTTTTATACATACACATGTCTTTGATCCAGTAATATTTGGTAATGGCTGATTGCTGATTATCATATTATTTAATCAAGTCAATTACACAGCAACAGAAATAGTGCATCGCGAGGTGAACAAATCGTCCTGTGAGACATTTCATCGGTCATGCATAGTTGCGTGTGTGTGTGTGTGTGTGTGTGCGTGAGTGTGTCCATGTGACTGCGGCTGTTCGTCTGTCTGCAATTTAAAATTCAGATTTCACACGTAAGATGCGAAGGTCTGCGCCGGTGGACCTGTGAGCCCTCGCGGTCACGGATCTTGACGTCGACGGTCGGCCAGTCGCATGAGCGCGATCACTCACACTTGAGTCGGTCTCATGATTGAAGCCTTGATGGATTATCTCCTCGTCATTCGGGATGTGGCTCAGAGGACCCACGGCAGCACTTTTACCAACTCAACCCCACTGAAACCTGCTTCAGGTTGGCGGTTCAAACACCAAATTTGTCCATTCCTTTTTGTTCATGTTTGTAAGGGGACTGAAGTTATACTAAAGTCATAGTAAGTGTTTGGTAGCTTACTATACGTTACTACCATCCTACTACTCCCGAATCAGCAAATCAATCCAGCGATTTAATATGTAGGTTGTTAGTATTTATCTACAGCCATGACAAAATGGAAATTCAGTCTGGCTTGGCGGGACGCCTAACTCCTTGGGAGACGAGGTCGAACGCACTTTCTCCGTCTCTCTTCAGGAATGTTACCTTCCTTTTGTTTGCCGAGGCATGTGTGTCTCTATGCGTGTCCTTCTGTCGGTGTTTGCGGACGTTCGGCGCGCACTGAACTCGCACCTTCCCCGAAACATAACAGCCTTCTCCAAACATGGCGGGATGGGGGTGTGGGGTGAGGGTGGGGGTGGGGGGAGAGCCTCTGGGCTCGCTCTGTCTCTCAGAGCCGTGTGTCAACAGCCCGGTCTCCAGCGGAGCGTGTCATGGCTGCTCCCGCCGCGACTCGGGTCCCTGGTATCCCATTACGCCCCGGAGGAGCGGCGCGGCTGGCTCATCCAGTCTTACAACGCCAAACACAACCCCCACCCCCCCACCCCACCTCCACCCCGCACCCTTACCGCCACCCGCCATCTTGCCGCCGCAGCCCTTCCGCACACATGTACCGAAACGAGTGAAAATGTCGCCTCTGGATGCGACTTTGGACGAGGGAAAACGAGGGAAACGGCATTTAACTCTTTGACATTCCCATGCACGTTTAATAAGCTTTGACGGTAATTGGTTGCAGAGGTGCAACAGGGTTTCTTTTTTTCTCTTCTTTCCTGAGGGACGGCTTCATGAAGCTACTTCCTGTTGTGCCCTGGAGAGCAACAGAGAGCTGCGTTAACAAGGAGTTCGGGCCGCGGTGTCGCGGTTTGGTGAAGATAGGCGAACGTTGGACGGGATCCATAAGGGGGGTTGCGGATCCCAAGTCCATGGTGTAAATGCAAGCCTTTGTTCTGGGGGGGGGGGGGGGGGTTGCGGGTTTGGGGGGTTTCATCCCACCAAACAAACTGTCTGTTGTCCTGATTGATTTCCCTCCCTAACGGAGGGAAACGAACGACGTGCGCGCGTGTGTGTGCGTGTGTTTACTTACTCAAAGATGTGCCGGGGGTGTGAGTACACACACAGGAGTGACGAGTGTAACAGTGTAATGGCTCAGAAAACATAACACACACGACAGTGCGCCGGATCCTACACACGCGCATATTACATCCGCACACCTCTGTCGTGTCGTGCGCCCCCAATGCAAACACGCACCATGACATATGTATTGGCTTAATGGGTTTCCAGTTTGCATAGTTGTTGCGTGTGTCTTTGTAGGACTCCTGCTCCTTCGTGGCAGACCGTAAGTAAATACCGCCACACTCTCTGACCTGATACAGGGTTAATGGGGTGACTCCACAGCAGGGCTTTAATGATGGACACACACACACACGCTTTGTATGTTTGTGTGTGTATGAGTGGGTAGGTGTGTATATGTTTGAGTGCACGCGTGTGTGTGTGTGTGCCCGTGTATGAGAGGCCGAAAGAGAGGTGTACTTAATAATGTACAGTATTAGTTTATATAGCATGTCTGCACACTTCAGTGGAGATCTACAGAGCAGCTCTGTCTTTACTTGTTCAACCACTCTGCCCAGAAGGCAGCTTATCTAAGCCAAGCGTAAAGCCCCCCCCCCCCCCCCCCCCCCCACCACCGAACACTGGTCCACAGGTTGTCTCTCAACTCATCTCATCCTACTGCTTCCCTCAGTCAATCATAGGTAAGAGATGAAAGAATCTCCATCTCGCTGCATCTCTTTCTATCTATCTTTCTGTCTCTTCCTCACCCCACCCTCTCTCCATGTACTTACACTCTCTCTCTCATTTCGCCCTCTCTCTTATTTATTCCACTCACTTACATTCACTAATGTAATCCAGATCTTGCTATGTGGTTAGCTTTAGATACAGATCTCCACGATGTGCAGTGTCAGCCGCCCCGGACGAATCAGAGAGCCAAAGCAGTATAGTGAGACTTCAAGTGCAATGTATTAGCTGCTGTCTAGTCTCCTTGGTTGACGCCCCACATGCTGGGTTTCTTCAAAACCGACACGCGAAGAGCTAAATCACTAAATTCGTTTTTGTAACTTGCACTTGTTTTGTAACTGTTCCTTGCCCTTCAGATGACTAGGTGTTACGGGGGGGGGGTTGTATAACGTGGGCCTGTGAAGCCCTCTGAGACTGTAACTGTGAATGCATTAGCCTTGAGTCCTCTCCTTTGCAGCAGAGGAGCACAGCAGCATGTCTGGCATCCTTATCATACCTGATTGAAGGCCTCAACATGCTTCTGCGTGGTTTAATCATACGCTTCACACGCAAGGCAACTATGTTGCCAACAGTTTTTAAATTCACACTTCAGCAACCGCAACCGACGCAACCTTTGCAAGTCATGACACCAAATGCACACCAGAGGTTGATTTATCAACCAACTATACAACCCAATCTGCGGATAACAGATCTCGAAATAACGTCACCCCCTTTTTTCAAACAGTACACTGGGGAACACACATCCTATTTGTTGTATGCTATTGGAGTGCAAAAAACTTTTCAAAAGTAGAGCATTTACAAGATATTTGATTTAAAGCTAAGCTTGGTAAGCTATAGATCCGCAACATCGAGGTTGATTTGATCGACATGTACGTCGCCTATGCTCTGAAACCGTGTTGCTGGGTGGCGTTGATGTTACCAACTGCTGCTTGTGTTGCTTACGCGCTGCAGTCGTCCGAGCATACAGGCCTTGAAGCACGGTGACACCTTGGCTTTCTAAAACACACCTGTCCTGCATGGAAATAACCACCGCTGTCTTTATTCCCGTTGCTAAAGGGCTGGGTTATTGTCCGGTTATTGTGTGCTTGTGACGTCATCGAGGTTTGTTTTTATTTTGGTATTTATTTCCCCATTATATTTTCTAGTTTATTTATTTGCGAGGCAACTCAACTTGTTTCTGAGAGGGCCTGCTCTTCCTAAAGTAACGGCAGATGGTTATGAAAGAAGGAAAGCATGTTCTACTATATGTTTGTACGGCCAGGTGTCTGTTGTGTGTGTCCACATGCTTGCATTCATGTATGTATTCTTAATCCTTACTAGGGGTTAAATGTGCGGTCATGAGGGTATTTCGTGTTCAAAGTGAGGAGACTCACCGCTACGCACGTCTAGGACAGGCCCTTTAAGGATTAGGGTCAGGGTGATGTTAAGGTCAGGGCAGGCTAAAGGTTAAGGTTAAGGTTAGGCATGCGGCGATGGGCCGGGAAAGACCTCTGCGGTCAAAGAGAAATGTCTATTCAAGGCGTAACTATGTTGTGTTTCTATTTATGTGTGTGTGTGTGTGTGTGTTTGTGTCTTGCATTTTTGTGTGTGCGTGTGTGTCTTGCATGTTTGTGTGTGTGTGTGTGTGTGTGTGTGTGTTTTGCATATGTGTGTGTGTGTGTCTTGCATGTTTGTGTATATGTGTGTGTTTTTGTGTGTTTTGCATGTGTGTGTGTGTGTGTGTGTCACTCACTGTGTTTGTTTTCTCCAGCCTCAGGGTACGGGTCCTGAGAGTGTGGCATGCGGCAGCTCTGTTTCAGGTTAGGTTCATTGTGGGGCAGCTTGTTAGGGACGCAGCGCTGCTGTGGTTGTGCTGTGTGGAATGTGTTGGAGATGGATTCGCTGGGTCCACGGAATAGAGGCCAAGACTTGTCACAGGGAATTAGAGAGACACGCTTGTGTGTGTGTGTGTGTGTGTGTGCGTGCCTGTGTGTGTGTGTGTGTGTGTGTGTGTGTGTGCATGTTGGCTTTTCTTTGAATAACCTTGTTGTTTGGATGCATATTTGACACTCAGTGCCTGTACATGGTCATGTCCAAGTTACTGGAATGCTGTTAATATCCAGTTGCACGCTTAGTTTTTACTTTTTTATTCTTTTGAGGCGGGAGGCTATGCTTTTCTTGATCCAAAAGTGTATTTTAAAAACCGAGCAATGTGCAGGGAATCGAAACCTTAAGCCTGGCAGTGTTATGGGAGTCACACCAGCGGACATCCGCAAAACGTTAAAAAAAATATAAATTTTAAATGTTCATGAGGGTGCTTACTCTGTGGTTTGGTGTGACCCAACGTTACCCAGCTAAAACATGTAGTACCAAATTGAAATCGTGGCACACCCCATTTTTAGTTTAGTTCATTTAAATCGCTATTTTAAAAAAAGGTACAAATGAGCACATCATAAACACAGTGTGCATGATTCATTGCTGCACTTTATCTTCCTTGGCTTGGAGATCAATTTCACCATGGCATCACAGGAGGTCCATTTATTTAAATCTTCATGCAGGCCCCCAAATGTTCTCCTTGCAGCCTGTTCCTGAGACGTGTTTTCACCTACCCAAAGTTAAGATTTGTCTTTTTTGAGTAAATTCTTAAATTTAAGGATAGATTTACATTGCTATCAAAAGCAATGAGTCATGAGTTGACTCTTGTTCATGGTGGAGAAATAACGTTCACAGTTCCCACTGCCCACAGGAACTGGGAGCGCATTTTCAGGCTTTGCACGCCATTACGGCAATTAGATTAGAAGAGAACCAATGTTAAAAATAACAGATTGATATTAAACAAATATTCACGCTCACTAATGCTTCAATGTGAAGCATTAGTTCTGTTGTAATATTCATTTTCTCTTTTCCATGATTATTGTCATGACATTCCCCAAATGTTAAGCCACTATCATGTTTTATTCGTTTTTTAACAACAACCTGGGATTGTTCGACTGAGAGAATTTGAGTCGACTGAGTTTTTGGGAGTAGTTGTCGACTACTAAAATGCAGCAGTCGTGAATGCCCTAGTGTGAACAAGATTACACCAAGTCACACACACATAGCCGTACACAGCCTCACACAGCCTTTGTGTGTCTGTGTTTAGCTCGTTGTATCCTGTATCCTTTGTGATTTTATATGTTAACAAGGGTTTTGTCAACATATAACACCTCATTTTTCTATCCAAATGCTTTGTGACATTCAATAAACATACAAAAATCAAAGTGCCTTCTCACATATAAAAACCTTTTAATGCAATATTATTTTAATCCACATAATAACTTTTTTTCCAATGCAAATGCTTTGACACATAATAATAATAGAGTTTCAAAGTCGTGCAATTTTCCTATGACTCACACTCTTAAAGTTAAGCACAACACCCAACAACAATGCATTCCATGACTGCAGCTCTTCAATGCATGTTGCAAGCGGCTGCTGTCTCCCTATGACATTCCTGCACTACAAGTCCAATGAAATGGCAGACTCATCTGTCATGGCAGTGCACAGGCCCCTGAGTCAGAGACTAACTAAACCATGGAAGTGGAGGGAAAAAGAGAAAGAATCAAATGAAATGAAAGCATGGGTAATAGCTAGTCTCGGTGTAGTTTTGAGAGTTTTACAGATTTGTGGATGTCTTCGTATTTTAAAGAAGACCCCCTTCCCCCCAAAAAATCGTGTTTTTCCTGTGGTTAATGTATGTAATGTGCTTGCGTCGCTGATATCTACCGTGTATGTAGTGAACTCCAGACTGTTTGGAGAATTGATGGCTTCTATTAAATCTGTCAAATTAGGGCGTGATTACCATAATCTAATGATTGTGCTTTAATTTAATAATAATCTAAACATGATCCTGGCATACAGAAGGGCTAAAAGGTTGTATGTATGTCTGCCTGGACAGTATGTCTTCAGACATACAATGACTGGTAATTGTGTGGTCGGACACATCAACGGTGGAAGCCCAAACACCCTGTGGACATCCACAAAACCCTAACCGTCTCTCTCTCTCTCTCTCTCTCTCTCTAAATGTCTGTTTTTCTGTGTCTCTCTTTGTCTCCCTCTTCACATTTCTTTCCACTCCTGCTGTCCTTAAAGAACACACAACTTTCATTCATTGGGCCTCCTCCTCTCTCCTCCCCCTGTCAGAAACGCAAGTGCTGTCAGAGTTATGATGAGCAGCACTCCTTGCCACTGTGTTAATCCTGTTAAGCGGGTTTACACCAAGAGAGGGCTCCAGGTTCACCTGCAGGGCTTACACAATAGCTTTAATAATAGTACCTTACTTTGATCATAGTTAAATGGGCAGCTTAATGCCTTACAGTGCACCCTTGTGCTTAATGAAAGGGCAAAATTATCATCAGCTGCTTGTGTGTGTGGCACATGTCTTTTGAACTTTGAACTTGGTGGAGTGTGGTGTATGGTGGTAGTGGAGTGGTGTATGACACAGAAATGTACACTTCTGGCTTTTAGGGAAACATCTTATGTTTCCTCCTAATCACTCACCAAGACTCATGGGGAGAGAGCAAGGGGGGATGGGGGTGTACAAGGACTGGAGTTCACTGACATGAACCAGGTCACAGAGACAGACAGACAGACAGACAGACAGACAGACAGACAGACAGACAGACAGACAGACAGACAGAAGAGGAGACGAAGGGCGGGGGGGGGGGGGGGGGGGGGGGGGGGGAATAGAGAGAGGGAGAGAGTGAAATATTGTGCACAAATAACTGCGTTTGATTTCTGAACACTGAACAGATGAGGTGAAGTGTATGAGAAGAAATATGCCTGGGCTCCTGAAAAGGTTTCAACTTTGATATTTTCATGTGTGGTTTCATATGTCTGGTAAATCCCAAACATTTCGCAGTGTAATAGCACAGTAGCGTACATTGATGTGCAACATTTTGTGTCAATGTCTATCATTTGAATGTTTGATTTAATATAACCTCAAAGTATTCAGTGTGTAATTTGGACAAAATATGTATAACTTCCCAAAATGACCCCCACACAGCCACAACTGTTGTAGCATAGCTATAAATATTTTGACTTGCTAATACTTTACAATAAGGTTACATTATATACCATTAGTTAATGCAGCAATAAGCATTAACTAACAGTTAATTAACAGTTGACAATGTGTAAATCATTTACTAATGGTTACACTGTTAGCTGAGGTATTAATTCATACATTATTTAATAGTTTATAAAGATGCAAGATGCTCCCCTTGCACATGTAGTCACACACACAGCAGAATCGAAGATCCAAGGAGGGAGAAATTTAAACTTAAAATACATATTCAATAACACGATGAGTACCATTTTCTGAAAGAGGAAGCGCCTACGCTTAGGACACACTGGTTACCTCACGGCTGCCTCACTGAACTGCAGCAGCTCACATGTGTGATGCTGTCCACACAGACAGCATCACCAACACAGCATTTTATTTTGCCGAGTACTTCACATCTATGGAGCACGTATTCATAAACTATTAAATAATGGGTAACACTTAAGATTAGGGACCACATATTCACCATAACCATAACTAGTATACTACTATAAGCATGCATATTGGCTCTTTATTAGTCATTATAAAGCACTTATTAATGCATTATACTGCATGACCATATTCTACAACTACGAGGCCATTCACTTTAATATTAGTTTTCCCTCAATAACCTCCTAATTACTGCTTATTGATAGTAAGTAAGGAAGTTGATCTTGATCTAGTTAATGGTGAATATGTGGTCCCTAATCTAAAGTGTTACCAAATAATGTATAGATTAATACCTTAGTTAAACTGAACACCATTAGTAAATGATTACTCGGCACATTAGTTAACTGTTACTGTTAGTTAATGCTTATTACTGCATTATTTAATGTTAATGAATGTACCCTTATTGTAAAGTGTTACTGATTCATTTATATCTGGTTTGGAGGATGTGAAACATCTAAACACAAGAGGGAAATCCTTTCACTTATATCAGAGAAAATGGTGGTTTGTTAGCGGAAGTTGAAGAAAATGAAAATGAGGTGACAAAAAGAAAACAAACAGAAACAACACAAAACGAAATGTAACAAGTTATGTGATGTCGGTGTGTAGGAGGAAGAAGGAGGTGTTTGGGGGTTCCTTTGATTATTTCTCCCTCTCACTACGTTGCATGAATCACAGTATTTATCCTACCCCAGAGACCAGTCCTCCGGCCCGCCCCGGTCCATAAATCTAACTACCTTTCTGGGCTGGCCGTCCTACAGGCTCCAGGCTGGAGCTCAGGGAGGGCCCCAGGAGGCTCTGGGGGCGCCGACGAGTGAGGTCACTGGGTAAACAGACGGGGATGAGGAGAAAGGGAGGTGTTAGGAAGTAGAAGTGGGTGATGTGGGTTTATGAAAGTGAAAAAAAAAGGAGTAGGATGGAGAGGTGTTAGGAGAGACGAGGAGAAGGTAAAGGGATGGAAGAGGAGAGATTAGGTGGTGGAAGAGAAGGAGGACTATGAGTTAGTCGGTGAAGAAAAAAAAGAAAAATCCGAGGTTCATTTCCCGTTTCGTTTATTTTAGATGCTATCGCTCGTCATCTAACCCTGCGGATGTAGGACTTCGACCCAATCACTTCTTCAAAGGAGATGTCATCTGGGCCTAGACTTAGCCAGCGTTCACGTGTAGTTATACAGGGTCATAGTCTGTTTGAACAGTTGGCCGCTTGACGCCCTTGTTGGATGTCGGGATCTTTTTAGCCTCAGTAAAAGCTATTTGGAAGAAATCCAAATCCAGGCCTGTTTATTTTTTCCCAAACTGAAATCAATCAAACTAAAACCCAAGGCAGGTTTCAGGAATTTTAGTGTATTTTTGTGCTAACATCCTCTAGTGTAAATGTGTGTGTGTGTGTGCATTAGTATGTGGGTACGCTCTTAATTTGTCTTTGCTTGTATGGAGTAGGCTGGCGGCTGTGGATGTCCAGCCCTGTTAAGCCAGACTGGGTTTCATGGGCTGTGGACTGTATCATAAGCCCAGAGAACAGGCAGAACGTGCTTCTCATTTACTCAACGGGTCAGCCTGGGTGGGCCGGCACCGGGGGGCTTAAAGGGCCTGGCACAGGGGTTACGGTGAAAGTGTGATAAGAAAATGAAATACAATTAAGAAATTGTTTGGATGAAGAAATCTTAATTGGGTTTATAAAATATAGAGTGAAAAAGAGTGGGTGCCTTTAATCCTTACATTAAGCGTAGTGTCATTTAATAATTCTCTCATGCATAAGAGATTAAAAAAACTATTTTTGTTACATCATATCTTTTTTTGAAGTAAAAAGTAACAATGTCCATGTGAATTACCATGTATGCTGCTGACGAAAGTAGCATTTAAGCCTGTGATTCGTAATGTATTGAAACATTATAACCAACCTCTCTCTCTCTCTCTCTCTCTCTCTCTCTCTCTCTCTTTGTTTCAGATGTCCAAGATGACACTCATGCCCCCGCCTGCCCTCCTCTTCCTCCTCTCATTTGGACTGGTGTCATCCGAGTCCTGCCCCTCTGACTGTACCTGCAATCCCCAGGACACCATCTTCTGTATTACGCGTTCGTCCACCACTATGCCAAGTCGTGTGCCCATTTACACCAAGGCGCTTTACGTCTTCCAAAACGGCATCAATACTCTTGCGCAGGAAAACTTCTCTGGCCTGGGTCAGCTAGAGATGTTAGACCTGAGCCAGAATGAACTCACTCAGGTTCCAGACGACGTGTTTAAGCCGTTGTCAGAATTGAAAAACCTGGACCTTTCTTCTAATCACATCACCAATATTTCCAAGGGCAGCTTTTCTGGCCTATATCAGCTGGAGAGGCTATATCTGTATTCCAACCGCATTCAGAGCATCCAGTCAGATGCCTTCGAAGGCTTGGAGATGCTGCTGGAGCTCAAGCTCCAAAAGAATCTTCTCACCACACTGCCATCTCTCCGTCTCCCCATGCTTCTGCTGCTTGACCTCAGCTACAACAAGATCCCAACCCTGAGACCTTCAGACCTGCAGACCCCACATATAGAGGCCCTAAAAATGACGTCCTTGGGGCTCATGTCCCTGGATGAGGAGCTGTTGGCCTCCTTCAAAAACCTACATGATCTGGACATCTCCTCAAATGAGCTGACTGAGGTTCCTGTGGCTTTGAAGTCCCTGAAGTGGCTGATCAATCTCAACCTATCCAACAACCCGTTTGGTGTGCTCAAAATGGACATCCTCCAGAAGCTGGTTGGGCTTCAAGCGCTTGACCTAAGTGGACTCAGCCTCCTGGGATTCACTGAGGGTTTTTTCCAGAGCTTCCCTAGGTTGAGCCAACTGACAGTAGCTGAGAACCCATTCAACTGCCTCTGTCCGCTGGCCTGGTTTCCTGTATGGCTTCTAGAAAAAAATATTGATCTGAGACGACCTGAGGAAACCAGATGCCACTTCCCCCCTGTCAATGCTGGGATGTTGCTAGCTGCGCTGGAGCACCAGGATTTTGGATGTCCATCCACCACAACAGTGCTTGGTGGCTATCCCATGGAAAGTACTCCTGTACCTCCATTGCTCACCACTGCCCCAGAAGCCACCCATACTAACGCTATCCCCCCTCCCCCACCCAGCGAGGAGCCAGACTTTTTCAAACTAAATCATCCCTATATTCCTGAACCTCCAGTCTCACCTAGTGCCACCAGCAGGGAGCAAGAGCAACACATTTGCCCAGCAAACATCTGTCTTAATGGGGGTACCTGCAATTTTGATCCCCTGGGGCAACTGGCCTGCATTTGTCCGAGAGGAACATATGGTCTTTACTGTGAGAATATGGAAGAAGTTGTTCCACCTAAATCTTTGGTCACAGAGGTTTCTCTGGTCGACCCAGTGGTGACCTCTGAACCTGATGCTATTATCTCACGAAAGGTAACCTCCACCTCAATTCTTCTGGACCTGCATCGCTTCATTGAAACAAGACCCAACATTCGGGGTATACGGCTGACATATCGAAACCTCTCTGGACCCGACCGCCGCCCCATAGTCCTCAGTGTGCCAGCAAGCTACCCAGAGTACACTCTGCGTGGCCTGAGGCCCAACTGTACCTACTCAGTCTGTGCCAGCCCCCTGGGTGAAAGGGTCGGTCCCAGAGCTAACGGATCAGTGGAAAGAGGTCCATGTACAGAGGCTCGCACAGCTGGCATCCAACCTACATCTTCAGAGCCCAGGGTGGAGACACAGAGCGAGTTGACCTACACTCTTCTCGCTGCTGTGGCCGCCCTGGCTCTGGTACTTGGGGTGGCGATAGTAGCTGGGGCAATCATCTGTCTGCGGAAGCGGAGGCAGACAAAGGCTGGCATAGAGCTGGAGCTGGGGCCAACAGAACCAGACCCCATGGAACTGGAGGGGGTAAAAGCTGGCCTGGAAAGTGGAGGAAATGGGACTCTACCCCACAAACTGCCTGAGATTGATCGCTGCCAAACACCCCATCCGCCTACCTCCTCACAACAAAATGGGGTTTTGGAATATGAGGTTCCCCTAATGCAAGGACATGGTGCATCAAATAACAATGTAGCGGCTTCAAAACCATCTTATTTCTAAGATTTAGGTTAGGTCATTGATTTCAAAAGATGTCAAAAGAGAGTGGGCTTGCCCATTGAGGACATGTGAAATACCCCTGCTGGTATGTTGTAGTGGCTGATAGATGTAGAAGAGGAAATATCCAGTACAAAATACAATATATATTATTAAGCGATATTGAAAAAAGTGTTTTGCTCACTAAACCAGTGTAAAAAATAAAGGGACATTACATTTTGTGTTTGTGGGGTGGGGGTATAAAATCCTCAATGTAAGTGCAATGCCCAGCAAGGGTCTAAGAACAGTACCAGACTGAAAACGGAAGTGCCTTTTTGCATTGACACAACTAAAACTTTTAGACTTTTGTTTGTTGTTTTGTTGAAAAAATAATGCCACAATCTTATTCCAATCTTCTTGCTGGAATAAGGAGATACAATGTGGGATGTATGCCGTAGGTGGGGTGCATAATATCTGAAGCAGATGTCAATTAGTTGATCTTGAACTTAAAACTAACATGTAGCACATCATTACTCACCAGAATTGCATATGCAAGTAAAACATGGAGGTAGTACAGTCCTGGTTCTAACCACCATACTGTGTCTTCTCTGCGTTGAGGTTGCATGTTGCCTTGTGATTCCACATCCAATGGCTTGCTATGGGTTTTAAGATAATACCAACCTAAATTGGTAAGTGGTGTGAATGGCATATTTGACCTGCCAATGAACTGGCACTGCACAGTCTTAAGCTCTGAGTGCTTGGTTGAGCTCCAGTTCTCTGCAAACCAACATTTTGAAAATGGCTGGAGGATTGAAAAAGGGTTTGTCCCATGGAAAAAGTTGCACTAAAAGCACTTCACTTCTCTGCTACCTAGGGAAACGAGGACTGACGACAATAATTCTACAATCAGATACATAAAAAAAAAAAATGGTATCCCAGTTTGTTAAACCCTATACCATTGGAATTGACTTTTTTTTATTTTTTAGCTAACAGAAAACAGAATGACAGGAGGTAGCAACAGTAGGTACTAATTCTGAATCAAATCTGTTTTTTAATTACCACACCCAAAATCTGATCTTATTTGGAGTTGATGTTGCTGTGAAAGACAAATGGACTAAGTTAAGAGACATGAAAATGAACTCTTTGACCTGCGTATTTGTGTTCAACAATATTATGTGAAAGCTGTTTTTTGTTGTTGTTTTTTTTGGCTCTTTGCTTTTAAAATGTTTTGTATTTTCTGTTATGCATTTTGTCACTTGTTTCGATTTGGTACTGATGTTAAATTTGTTAGTATATTAACAAAGACATGCTTAATTAATAATGCCAATTTAAAAGCATAATTCACACGCAATCGAAAGTCCCCTAAGTATCTTTCATTGAGTGACTCATCAGATTAAAGTCAGACTTGTTTCTCTAAGATTACAAGCTGCCTCCAGTATAGCTAAAAATGCATGAGTCAAAAACGCTACCTGGAAGAACACAGTGATTTTGCAATGAAAGCCCAAAATACTTGTACTTTGGGATGAAGTTCATCCCATGGACTCATTTAGTCATTAAGAGAAACGCAAGACACTAATTCTCTCTGCCAGGTCAGCCAACCCTCCATCAGGTCTCGGTTAACATGGTAAACAACAGATAATTACTTGGATTTTGTTTTATTTCCAAAATCCGAAAACGACTTTCATAGCCTTTTCACCCGAGAGGACCTGGCCATAAAAGTTAAAGTTCAAAGAGTTCCAATATAAGTTTTCATTGACTTGTGTGCAGTAACCTTCTGTTGGGACCTACTAAATATAACCTGAAAGAATCGTTCTTGCTTTTTCATACTACTTTATTTTTATTTCTGTTTGTCCAGTCTTTTTCTGCATGATTACTGGCTCCATGTGTATTTTGACTTTCACTCACACTAGGAATTATTGGGTGTTTTGCTCACTTCGAGCCAACTAGACTATATAAAGTACAGAATAAATGCCCAATCCAGTTCACCCATTGCTACAGTGTGGTTTTCAATATCACAACCTCTTAATTAGCAAGAAGTTACTCTCAAGTTATGGTCTAGAGACCTACTGCTGAGAGAATGTGTGTATATGTGTGTATGTGTGTGTGCATGTGCGTGTGTGTGCGTTTGCGTGTGTGTTTGTATCATTTTGTAATGTGCAGTACTGTCTGGTCGCTACAACACATTGCACACTTTGATCCACATCCCACTCCGCATATGCCCTGTATTCCAGTATAAACTCAATCAATCACCGATGCTTTTATATCTGTCCACAGTCCTGATAACATACATGTATCCATTTATTAACTGGAATAATTTCTGTATATAGCAAGAAGACAGGGAAAGGGACAAGGGAATATTTGAAATATTTTCAACATGCTTGTAACCCCCCCATGTTTTTTTTTCTGTGAAACAATGTTGTATTTTTGTGTTTTGATTTTCTATGTCTGAGAAGTTTAAATACAAATGTGTTTTGTAAATTTGTTTTTGAGAAAATGGCACGCAATTCTGAAAAAAACAGTATTAAAGCAACCTTGTGAAACTTATGTGAATACAGTTGTATTATTTTGTTATTATGAATGCAACATTTAATCTACGAATACTAGTAGTATCGCAACATCTATTTCAAGTTAAAAATAAATCAAAAAGCAAACCTTCTAGGTCCATTCATAATTCATAAAAGTCCCATGGTGCTTCTTTTTGGCGCACATGTGTGACCACCTGTACGTCCACCACTGCCCCAATATCTCACCCCAAATTTAATTTAGCCATTCCCCCTTTCCCCTTTGTTCATTCAAAACATAAAACGTGTCCAAAGTTCTTCTTAAACATACTTCTTGAAGCAAAACAAGATATTTTTAGTTTGTCTTGCATGTAGGCCTACCATGCATGTGAAACATCATGTATGTTTTGTCCTCATCTACAACAAAACAATTAATGAGAAGAACCACTAAAACGTGATCCAAACTCATTGTTTGACCAGGCAGCCTCATTTCATGTCAACAGGATAGAATCAGTACAGTACGCTATAGCTTTAGCTTTCTTATATGTTGAAAATGGAGCGAATTAAAAGTGAATTAAAGTGATCCTGCACAGCATGTCCTTAAATCAGCTTTCAGTAATCAGGATACATTTCAGGCCATGTCTGTTTATAATTTAGCTGAGCATGGTTCTCCTGGAAAAACACAGGGTTCATTACAGACGTACAAATCTCCCAATACCTCATTAAACAAACACACACACACATGCACACGCACGTACAGTGTCTTGGCCTCAGAATAATAACTGACATTATGGTGGTTTGTGGAAAGAGGTCATTGAATGTTTTTTTTGCTAATAGCCAGAAATAGATGCCAGTGGAAAAGATCAAAAATCATGTTTTGATACTGGTCGGTATTAAATTGTGTTAATTATAGCTATTGATACCTTTATTGTGACTGCATCCTAGTGTAGTGCATCATGTCTCAACAGCAGTCTGTTGTTGCCAAAGCTGATTTAATTATTATTAAACAGAAAAACACTAAGATAAGACAGGAAATTAGGGATTAGGGAAGTAGCTCACCTTTTTTGAGGACTATGACTACTATTTTAGTCTACTAGTGAATAGTGAGTCAGGGAGTGATTTAAATGTGGTCTCTGGTTGTAATCTTGCTGTTTTTCAACCAGTTGATGATTTTAAAAAAATGGGTGAGTGAGTGGGTCTCTCAAATCTCTGGTAACTGATGTAAGCAGGCACTGAATCACTTTGTTCTCCCTAGGCAGCACAGCAAGATGAGAAACCGCTTGATGTGTGTGTGTGTGTGTGTGTGTGTGTGTGTGTGTGTGTGTGTCCAAATAGAAAAAGAGCATGTTAGGTTCACTGTGTAAGTGCATGTTCGTATCGTCATCATATCTACACTACATTTAGGTAGATCTACCTTTTTGTATGAATTAAGTTTACATGTTTTTTGATCATTGCATTTTTGACTTTTTGACTCCCCAAATCTCTTATCTTTTTGTGTTTGGTTTGATTATTGGTTCAAGCTGAATTCCAAAAGCAATTGGTTGAAAATACACACGTATTTATACATTCCTAAACCATTTGGGATGAGGGTCACACAAACCTAAAACGTTATTATTTGAGGGACGATTTTAATCAGGCAGCAGCCATGTATTGTAAATACACAACCTTATATAACCGTATATGTATAGCATACACACCATAAGCCCCTGTAAGGCCCTTTAAGGAACACAAACACCAACTTCACAGTCCGTCGCCTTCCAACTTCACAGTCCGTCGTCTCATTTGGGATGCGTCCTACTGACCGATCGCTGCAGGGGTGCTGAGAGATGAGAGAGGGGGGTGGGGGGGGGGGAGGTAGTGAGAGAGGGAGAGGGGGGCGGGGGGTAGTGAGAGAGGGAGATGGGGGGAGCAAGAGGTAGTGAGAGAGGGAGATGGAGGGGGAGGGGGAGAGAGATGTAGTGAGAGAGGGAGATATGGGGGGGGGGGGGGGGGGGAACAAAGAGAGTTGAGAGGTATGGAGAGGGGAAGAGAGAGAGAGAGAGAGAGAGAGAGAGAGAGAGAATAGAGAGAGGGGGGAGGGAGTGATGAGTTAGATAAGCCCATGAGAGAGAGAGTGAGAGACAACGAGAAAGAGAAAGAGAGGGGGAGAGAAAATGATGAGGTAGAGAGCGAGAGAGCGAGCGGGAGAATAAGAGTGGGAGAGACTGGGGGGAGGCGGTGTGGGGCTGATTTATTTGAACAATCTGTTAGCAATGGAGGCAGTCTTGCAGGGGGGAGAGAGAGAGAGAAAGAGAGAGAGAGAGAGAGAGAGAGAGAGAGAGAGAGAGAGAGAGAGAGAGAGAGAGAGAAAGAATCTAAGTATGAAAGAAAGAAAGAAGGAAGGAAAGAGAGCGAATAAACGGTAGAGACAGGAAGAGAAAGCAACATGTGAGTCAAACTGATGGGAGCCAAGCAGAGCGAGTGTGGAGACTCAGTGAGGGGGCCTAAAGTCCAACTGCAGACAGATTGTTGGACCTGATAATGGCTTAAACGGGCCCACGGGCCCATTAACCCCTGGCTACCCCTGTGTAGTGTGCGTGCGTTTGTGCTTGCGTGCGTGCGTGTTTGTGTGGTGTTAACGTACGAGCGCGACTATGACAGCCAAACCACAATGCCAACTATATCCAGTTGTGCTGCAACATGTGATATACGAATGTCCTTGTGGATTTGATGACCTACCTACCTGATGTTAAGACAACAGAAAGAGGAGAAGAAGAGAACGACACAGAGACAGATGAGAGAGAGACAACTGTTTATTTCAGCTGTCTGGAGACCTCAAAGTATGGTTTATGTGCTTTGGAAGTAGATACACGCCTGGAGAGCAATTTCTGACGAAATAAACGGTGTGTATCTCAATAAGAAATGAAGGTCTTACGTTTGTACAATATTACATGTGTGCAGTGACCTTTGCAAAAGTCTCCTAAATACATACATGTTCTACACATTCTTGGTGCGTCTCTCGACCTCTGATGAATGATGTGTGATGACCATGGGAACAGGAGGATGAGACGCCATCTCCACATAGATGACACAAAGCAACACTAATGACTACTTACTTACAAAAAACCCATGTTTGTAATGTCGTGCACAAAATGTATATTGGGATGCAATTGTGATGTAGTGATGGTAATATAATATACATTGTGTAGGCCCAAGTAACTTATCGTATCATTTGATATAACAAGCATGATAAGAACTGCCGGCATAGAACTGCTCATCAACGCTGTAGAATTGGCGACTGACCGCAATCTATGTGAGTGCTACAACTCCTTGGGCTTGTGAGAAAATCAAGAGAGGAATTACACAGTGGAGGACCCCTTTCCTGCCTGAAATACAATACAGGCTTCAATTGAATTAGCGTTTAAATGCTATGCCCACAGAGCCCCACAGTCCCCTCTTATCCAGGGCTCCTAATGACTTCCATGTTCTCCGAGGCACAAACCAACGTGACATAAAATCTCTTTCACGCAGCGGGCCCTCGGACCTAGGGCCCACCGGGAGTCGTTGAATACGGAGGAGTATTTACGTCTCTATGATTTGGACATTTAGCAACATGACGGTTTGACATTGTATATTGCGTGCCGTTTTAATCGGAAGGGTTACAAATCACAACACGCGCATAAAATCGGGGTCCAAGTGTACAGAGGAAAAGTGGAGGTAGAGCACTTTGTTGGCTAACTGGTTGCCAGTCTCCACTGTTAATAATGCTGTGGTGCAATTACGTTACTGACATGAGATGTCTCAGGAACACAGCGAGTGGGTGAAAGATGGGAGAGCACAAAGTCCAATACAGAGAGAGAGGGGGAGACATATGTTTTGTTGTTGCAGTCATCCTGGGGCCTTGGTGGTGAGGAGCCAGAGCTCGGGGGGGGGTTTATGAGTTCACAGTGTTTTCTCTGGACAACAATAGGCCTCTCAGCCCGTCTGGGTCTTGTGTTGTCATAGGAGATATCATGACTCGGCAGAACAGCGCCCGGATTAACTTGGGGAGAACATTTCTTTTTAGGCCTTCGCAGAACATCACCGAACATACCACTCCTAATAAGGTCGACAGCACGAAGCACATGCGCAGGTTACTTAGGTACACTAGGTAGAACTGCATGCTATAGATCAGGGGGGCCCGAACTTCCTCCCCTCTGAGGGCCAAAACTGAAACTCATCTGGTACTTTAATTGTACTGTTAAGATGCAGGTTAAGATCCATCCAAGTTCCCTTAATTGAATATGCTTTTAGCTTTTACATAGCTAAATAACGACTTAACATTACATGTTTCAGTCACAATGAAATAAAGTATCACTCTGGCCGCCTGCTCGAATTCTGAAAAAATAATTAATAATTAGGGATCCTACATATTTGAATATTATTTTTACCTCACAAAAATAAAACAGCATAAACGGATTTTAACACATTTTAAAAATTTTTTTGCTGGAAACATCTGGCGGGCCAAATCGAACCTTATGCCGGGCAAACTTTGGCCTGCAGGCCCCACTTTGGGCGGCCTTGCTATAGATGTATCATGCCTTACTGAATCATGTAATACATGATCAAAGCTAATATGGATCTGCTACACGTTAATCTAAAATTACAAATAGATGTGGATATTTCCAGTGCCTTATCAGGTAGACAAATCGTGTTATCTGTATGTCTTGTGTTTGTTGAGGTGTTGGCTAGGCTCCCTCCGACCCTCGTATTAAACCTGCATGCGACCTTGTGCCTGCAAGCTGCTGCATATGTGTCACACATGACAAATATGCCGCAGGCAGTTTCATGGTCGTGATTTAGGAGAATAAACCATGATCCACTTTGTGACGAGAATAACAAGCTATTTCTCCTCCCCCCTCAACTGCAAGCCTTCCTTTTAAACACTTCACTGCCAGAGGGCTTGTTCCCCTTGACCTTTCACCTCTAAATAAGCCATCATTGACCTTCCTACCAGGAATTAGTAGGCCCAGTCTTTCCAGGCCTGCGCGCACCAAACAAAAGGCCCCGGTGTGAGTGGAGTGTTTAGCTATTTCGGGTAGCATATACCGACTCCTGTCACAACTCATTTTCTTGATTTCCGTCATGCCCTCTTTCTCTTGGGTCTCTCTTTCTTGCTTCCAAAATTGAATATAATCTTCTTTCAGTCTGAATACCTTCATGACCCTTTTTTTTGTTTTTACAGCCACCTTTTCTTCTGGTCTTCTGTACAGATACACATCAAAGGTTGCATCTCAACTGATCTCATCTCACAATCTTTTTTTTTTTCATCCTTAACCTTTTTCCCTTTTGTCCCCCCTCCCTCCCATCAGGAACGCCTCCCCCCCCCTTCAGGAAATATCTGGAAAGCCTTAGCCCCCCCCCAGCCTCACTTCCTCAATGAGGTTCTGATTGAGTTATTTAAATGGCTGCCTCCCTTGTAACAAGGCCCCTGCTTTATTGGGGTTTTCCACTTTGCCAGATGGGAGGCAGGTTTGGACGTGCCTGGACCCAGTATGGTGGAAAGAGAGGGAAGGATGTGGAGGAGGTAAGAGGAGGAACATGACTGAGAGGAACAGGGCAGTAGCAGGATTTGTGTTTGGCAGACCACAGAGCGCCAGTTAGAGCACATTAACGTCATGGCACCATTTAAAGTCGGGTCATCCCGATGCCGTGCTGCTGCTGTGTTTTGACTTGGTATTTCCAGATCAATCTTCATTGCCTTTCATTCAACCGGGGTCTTCCAAACAGCTCTAGCAGTTTAGGGTGGCTTTTACCCTGGATTGCAAACATTAAGCTCAGACGGCTGCTTCTCAGAAGGCCTTTTAAAAACTGAACAACCCCCCCCCCCCCCCCCCATATTTGAGTTTTTATAATTTGAGTATTCACCCCGAGAAGCCAGGATGCAGGCCTGGGGCTGTGAGTGGTTCAGTGAGTTAAAATGAAAGCCAATCGGGAAGTGTAGACATAGGGCCAGCTCCACGCTATGCCGGATAGAGGCTTAAAAGAGTCTTTATTTTCATCTGTTTTAGTCTACGCACTAACCTGGAGTTTCCGATTAATCCGAACCTAGCCTCACAGTGTGGATGGGCAAAATATATAATTCAGAAAAGTATAATCGTGACGCAATCCAGACATCAGTCTGACCCGCTAAAGTGGTCTGCGCAACGGCATGTGTTTTCGCCGTTTGAGTGTGGGAGTGTTGGAAATGATGGTTGAAAGCGAAAGTATAGACAGAAAACCCTTCACGCGAAAATGTTGTCTTTACATTCATCCGGTAAAGTGTGGAGCACTCCAACAGGTATGAGAGGTGGCAGGCGGAGCAGAGACGGCTGGGCGGATCTGACTTTAAAGGTCATAATTTATATGGTTGTTTAAAAGAGGGTGGGCTCTATTTATCCTTTCATACCACAGAGTAGGCATATTCAGTCTTTCCTACCAGAAACTGGAGGTGGAAATGGAAATTGAGTTTAAGTGAAGGAATAAAAATTGCAGGGTGCAGCAGAATATGGGATTTGCTTGCGGGTTGACATTTATAACATGAAATCATCTATTACATTGGCTTCTCCAGTGCCTCACGTTGACAGGTTGAAGAAGGAGGTGGAAATTATCATTATTATTATATTATAAAGTGTAGGTAGGAGATCTTAAGTCTAACATTTCACAGAACCATACAATGCTCCTTACATTTTGGAGTATATTTTGGCATTGCAATGCAGCACTAAATCCATCGGCTGTTAAAAACTCAAAACACAAATTTGTGATGTCTTTGCTTTAGTCTACATTGAAACATCCATAGACCGAACTCATAGATGAATTGTAGAAGAAAGAGTAATTAGGAATACCTCCATAGCTTGGGTGGCAGGACTTTGAGTGACATCGATGAAACCCCCAAGGAGCTCCCCTTTAAGAAACTAGGGAGGTCTTCCTTGTGAAAAGGACAACAGGCCCCACTCCACTGAATAGACTATGTATGTTTCAGTATTTAATCTAGTCTGGTTTTCCCTGGGGCCCATGCTCTCTGACTTTGTGTAGATCTGGATTTGTCAGCAGGTGCAGACAGGAGGAAGAGAAGGCTGAGGGGGGTGGCGCGGGGGGGGGGCAGTTTCATTAAGATATTGCCTTGGAGACTGTCTGAACAAGGTCAGCTATGTGTCTATTATACAACGAACACACACACACACACTGAAAAACGTTGAAATGAAACACTGCCATTTTACTGTGTCTACACCTCTACAATGCATCCATTTGAATATGACACACACACCCAGACACACACTCAGACACGCATACACACACAGTATAGAGAGACTTTAACTTGCGATGGGAAGCAACCTAGAGAGAGAGAGAGAGAGGAGGGAGAGAGAGAGAGAGAGACCCATCTGAACCCACACTGGGTGGCGTGGGCTGGATGCAGACTGTTGAGGCCCTCAGGTGGGAAACTGCTGAATATTAAAGTTTGTGTGGAGCCTCATGAGTGATGCTGGCTGTGTAGGGAGATGAGAAAATGCTGAGTGTGCCAACCAGGCCTCTCTTTCAGGGGTTGTGTGTGGGTATGTATGATGTGTGTGTGTGCGCACGCACGCGCACACACACGCACACACACACACGCCTACACACGCACACACACACACAGATGGGAGATATCATGTGGGAAATGTTTGAAGTGTTGAAATAGGACATGGCCCAGCAGCAAAACAGATGTGAGCTTGGACGAGAGAGATGTGTAAATGAAGTGGGTTGTAAAAGGGCGGGAGAGTGTGTGTGTGTGGGGGTGTGGGTTTGGGGGGGGCAGTCCAGAATACATTAAAATAAAACAGTTGTACTTTGCATAGCATTTCTGAATTTACTTTCCTAAGTTGGACATGTAGGAGCCAGTTATAGATGTGTGAGATGGATAGACTCAGATAGATCGATCTCACATTTATTTCAAGGTAGGGGAAGAACTTTATGCTTTTAAGAGAGTGGCAAAGCGATTATATTATAATATATTTGTATATATTTGTATATATTTGATATTATTATTATATTCCAGATAGAGGATGCTGGTCCACTACACACCTAATACCTAAGTGCTTATTGGTTTGTGGGCAGTGGACATCCTTTTCTGGATGCCCTCCTCCTTGTCAGGCGAGGGAACAGATAGGTAAGATAGATAAAGAGAGATAAATGCAGGCACAGATGGAGGCAGAGTGAGAGTATGAAATAAATGTCCAGTTAATTGTGGTCTGTCTTACCGGATGGAGGTTGTTGGCATAACCCCGCCCAAGCTAGCCATTGGGCGACTGTAGTAGTCACCCAATGGCTGTGCTGATGAGTAGGCGCCGCAGCGCAGCGTGGCATGAGGCTGGCAATATATACGGTACTGAGACTAATAAGGAATGGGAAATGGAATCAGGTATGGAGAGGTACAGACGTGGCAGGTGAGGCGGGCGTGACACACCTGTCTAAATGCCCAGAGTCCCGGGCCCCAGCCGGCCTCCCTGCACCCCTCAGCAGGCATAAGCTGCTGGAGGTGACAGATGGACGGAAGAAGCTCTTACTTTGAATGAGTCTAGTGGCGTATTACTGTAAAACAGCAGTCAACCCGTCAGTAAAACCAATGCGGGGTAGACTCCGGTCACTGCCTGGCAGGACCAAGTCCACGTCCAAGTCCACGCCTATTATGAGACACTTTTCCTCTCTCTGTTTACAACGTGTGCTGCCGGTCATCGTGTGAATCATGCGTTGCGGTTGATTCGATGATTTCGCTTTCAGGAATACATTCCACTCAAACATTCATTGGAGTAGAGTTACATTGGAGTAGCGTGCTTATGGATCAACCCTAATGTTGTACCTTGGTTCACATGGTGGAATATTGTTTTTACCAAACTAAAGCAGAACTTATGTCAGATGTGATTGTTCAGAGCAGAAACACCGTGGTACACATGGCAAGATAATTGAAACCACTGTTGAAGGCCCAAACCCCATGACGCAACCCCGCGCGTGGGGTACTAGGGAGAGACTGTGGGCCAAAAGATTGCGCCAGGGCCAAAAGTGAACTACAAAGCGCTCCCATCAGTTTGACTCGCAGGAGGCCTGTTTCTTTCTATTTCTGTCTCCGTTTACTCTCTGCTTACTCTTTCTTTGTTTCTTTCGTTTTTTCTTTCTTTCTTTCATTCTTTCATACTTACATTTTCTCAATCTGTTAGATACATTTCGTTGATGGACTCTCTGAGATGGACAGATTCACAGAGACAAGATGACAGATTTGTGATCTGTGTGTATCGGCCTGCTGTCAGAACTAGTCAAAATCTCCCCCCCCCCCACCTCTCTCTCTCTCTCCCCCCCCCCCCCCCCTCTCGCTCTCTCTTTCCCCCCCCCCCCCTCTCTCTGTCTCTCACTCTAATGTGTTTGTGAGTCTTTCGCTCCCTCGCTTTGGTTTCGGGGGGCGCTGAGTGAAAAGGGTATGAGTAAAGTACGTGAAAACACGCGTTCCTCCTTTTCCTTTCCTTTCTGAGCTCGGTATCTCGCAACGTTTAATCAAAACCATGCTGCTCGGCACCCGCCCCCCCCCCCCGCACGCCCCCCTCCCTAACCCTCTGCCACAACTCCTACAGTATTTTTTTTTCGACAGAAATTAAAGTACTCCCTTTTTATGGTTCCTTTTTCTCATTTTTTTCCTCCTTCATACGAGTGGAAAGTTTACACAAAGGAGAGCTTTATCCTTGAGGCCTGCTTCTCCCTCACATTCTGTTCCAAATACCTGCAGGATGAAATCAAACTCCCTGTGGGAAATGCTCGCTCTCCCCATTTCCTCTTGGCCCCGCTTTCTCTCTTTGTTTTACCCTCTTCACCTATGCTGCCTTTACTTCTCCCCGTCTCATTCTCTCTTAATCGCGTTAATCGCCCAAAATGTCGCCATCACAGGTGACATCACACACACACACACACACACGCACGCAAGATAGGCCCATGTGGACTCCAAGTACATATTCACATCAGTGAGACATTAGCCTCCCTGGCGTCTACCAGCCACCATTGTTTTAGGAAATAAACATCAGGGACAAAATCATTGTGAGAACCAAATCGACCGGACGGCTTTGTGCCTAGTTTGAATGTGCTTTTGGACAGCAACAGTGGCAGCCTAATGAGTAAATGATATAACTATTGTCAGTCGGGTCCAGCTAGATCCCCTGCAGGTCAGTAACATCAGAGTGGCCTGACAGACCTGAAACCGACAGGCACCTGAAGGGTCAGCCCTCTCCTTGACAGGAGGACCCTCGTCGCCACATATGTCCTTCCACTACACACTACAGAATTCAGAGTAGATATACAAAAGCGTGAGCCTAAATTAGAAGCATGGTATGTGTACGTGTGTGTGTGTGTGTGTGTGTGTCTGTGTGTCTGTGTGTGTGTTAGCGGGTCCCACAAGACAATGTGTTTTTAGTGGCTGGTTGCATAACAAAAACAATCATGTTCATGTCAGTCCTGTCACGCATCCTATGAATCAGAGAATGTCACAGTTTGCTCTCCTTGCGACACACACGCACACACACACACACACACACGCACACACACACACACACACACACACACACACACACACACACACACACACACACACACACACACACACACACACACACACACAACCATTGCCAGCCCATTTTCGATCACCCTAGTTCTTCTGCTCATTCCCAGATGGTTTTTAAGCATCAGCGTTCTGCCAGCAGATCGGTTTTCATTTGGGCCCAATGTGCTTTTGTTTAAGGCCACGCCTCACATTTTAATATCCACCCCTGCCAATAATACCCTAATGGAGTTCAGGTGTCCGTGTTGTAATCGCCCAAGTGCTCTGACAGTGCTGGTGGTGATTTACAAGAAGCTTTGTTATCCCTGTTTGACAGAGGGAGAAACTAAATTCCTTCCTTTTCTTTGGGGGAATTTCCTTCTTAAAAGGCCAGCTACAGATAACGTTGCACGTTAGTCTTAACAGTGGGCGAGGCATAAATCTTTCAGTGTTAAACTGTAACACAAGCCCGTCTAGCGATGCTGTGGTTTTGTTATCAGTCAATTAGGGTAGTACCCCTGAATCTAATACATAAGTAAGGTGGCTTCAGACATCAACATCCATATCATATTCAGATTACTGCTCTACCAGTACTGTGATAGGGTCAATGAACTAAACTAACAAGGCATGTAACTCTTGTGTTAGGTTATTGTGTTAAAGGGCCCGTATTTTACCACCGGGTGTGATGTTGATTAGCCATTACACGCCATTTACAAATCTACCCTCTAGTGACATCACACATGGGACACAAGAGTCCATACTAATACAATATAATATTGATTGAAATACCAATACTATATAATAATCACACATTGTAGTGTCCATACAGATGTATGTTAGATAGATCAGCCTGTGGACTGTACCAACTGGTAGGCGGATAACAGTATTTATATTGTACTGATCATTATGTCATAATGTAACAAAATGAACCTGTGAAGAGAAGACAATTGACGATAAGTGCTTCTCAAGCTTTTATTCTTATCCATTTATTTTTTTGTCATACATTGTCCATGTCTTGCTCTGAACGTTTCCCTTTCCCTGTAAAAAGGCTGGTACTCACTCGTATTTTGACTAAAATTGGCAGTAATGGAAATAAATGGTTTACCCTCATTATGAATCTGCTCTTCCTTCAAGTTTCCCAATATAGACTTAAGAACAACTAAGATTCAATACAATCACCATATACCATTGCATAGATGATTTATTGCTTGACCTTGAGTCGGGACTGAACACACATTGTACATGTTTTGCTGTGGGCACGGTCATCTCTAAAAACAAATGATCGTTTGACTGTGTCATTTTCCCACAACCCTGAGGAAATGAGCTGTGGTTAAAGAGCCAGTCAGCCTCCTATGCCTGTTTTTCAAACACTACAATTAAATGGTGCTTTTAAACCAAAATGTGCTTTCTCTGCAAATCCCTATTTTACATGTGCCCAACCATTTGCTGTGCTTGTGTATATTATATGTTATGTGTTGAGTAAAATACTAGGTACCAGGGACTTCACATATCTTCTTGAACCTTGTTGTTGTAGGATTCATCGACAAAATGTGAAAACACTGCGAGGTGTTTGCTGGACAACAGAGGTATTTTTTAGTTGTAAAAGGAAGGGATAGAGAGGAGGAGTGT
>JAOPHQ010006592.1:107500-122636 GCA_030340625.1 Merluccius polli
ATTTGTAGTAAACTATATGCCACATTATGCCGATGCACCGCCAAACACTGCAGTCGATGTGTTAGCAACACCGACCCAGGGGTGTTGCGGCTCCAAAACACTGGGGCAGGCCACCCTAACTCTCTCCCCCACAAGCTTCCATCTGCGCCTCCATCTCACAGACTCTGACTGAGGATCCAGGGAGATCTGGCCTGAGGTACAAAAAAACCCAAACAAACCCAAAACCCTGTCTGTATCTTAATGTTATTTGGGCAGTTTAACCTTGGTTTTTAAGTTGCTTCTTTCAAGTCGCAAACTGAAAACTCTGTTTTGGATGAGCCTTTCCTGTCGCTTCGTAATGTGTATATTATTTATGATAGAGAGGAGGCTGGTCCATAGAGGCAGACGAGGTTGCTCCTCCTCCTCCTCTCCCCCACTATGAGGAAAGAGGGAGGTTATATGAAAAAGAATAATTGGTTGAAATAAACCATTACCAAATCTTGGTATAATTTCTAAAATATTTTTTCTCTATTCTTTGGAATAAAATCCATTCCTGAAATTATGATTAAAACGCTTCAACAGTGACACCTGCAGGGCAGGCAAGAGGGGAAGGGGCAATCTGTGTGTCATGGTGGGGGGGGGCAGAGGAGGACGGGTTTCTGCTGTCCTCCTTAGGGCAGGATCTCTTATATCAGTTTAATTGGTCTGTTATTGGTCAAAACATGTAAAATGATGCTCCAGTGGAGGACATCCTCCCTAACCAATCAGCAACCAGAATACAGTATTCTCATCGCTTTGGTCCAATGATAACTTCCAAATGACATCTTCAATTCTCTACCACTGTATTGTATGCAAGTGTGACGAACTGATCACAAAGCGATGTAGAATTGTGCATTCATGCTATAGTTTTACAAATTGCAGTCTAGTTCAAACTAATGTTATAGTTTTTAACAAATTGCTTTGCATTTTCAAATTCAAATTATTATTATTACTTTCCTATCCCACAATTGATATAAAAAAAACTGACATTTTATTAATGCAAAGCTGTACCAACTTAAATTCGTCATTAAATGTAATGAAAACACAATAATTGAATGTAAAACAAAGCTAATTTAATCCATCCTCTTCCCATCAAATCCACTCCAGACATGATATGTGCTGTTGGTAGAGAGGCAACCTCAGTGTGGCTCCCTTCTGTGTAGTTCCTTAACAGGATACATCTCTAACAGGATTATTTTTAATATATTATACTCTCCAGCTACATTTAAGTGACAGCCTTTGTCCATATTTATGCTATGAGTTGCTACCGAGTGGTCCAATAGCGAACAAATGAGTTATTATCATTTATTTGTGTTCTATCTTTTCCAGCTGGAAAGTGTCAAACACCATCAGCTCCTGGTTAGCTTTAAATATTTCAAATGTGTGGTCAAAATAAATCGTGTGCTAACATATCAGTGTTCATACCTACCATAAAAGTTCAATAGGGTTCAATAGTTCAGAACAGATGTATGTGTGTGTGTGTGTGTGTGTGTGTGTGTACCTCTAAAAGGGGCACACTACCAAGCTAATACTGTCGGGAAGCATGGAAACACATATGTAAACAGATATGTAACCGTTTTGGGAGCCAACATGAACTTTTCTCTTTTCTCCCTCTGCAGAATGCTGTGTGTTTTTCCTGGCTGCTGCTCAGACGGTTTAAGGTAACCTGCAATTTCCTGCATTGTTTTTCTTTCT
Source organism: Merluccius polli (assembly GCA_030340625.1). Lineage (NCBI taxonomy): Eukaryota > Metazoa > Chordata > Actinopteri > Gadiformes > Merlucciidae > Merluccius > Merluccius polli. The sequence goes on from JAOPHQ010006592.1 coordinate 109,214, forward strand.
TTTTTTTGGTACATTGAGGACATGGTGTGCCATAGCTTTAACAAACAATTCACGAGTACACCTATTCATGTGAACCTGTCCAACAGACATTCGGTTGGTATTCGGTTGTGTGATCTTAAAGGGCAGCTCGGTGTCAGCGCCAAGGTTGGACACATTCCTGCATTCCTGTTCGCATTCCAGTGAGTTCTGGCCAAGATTTAAGGTTTGGTCTACCCGACACCAACGCTAGGCTATGTATGCAATGCCATAGCTAAGATAGTTTGTCTATTCAACGTAGTTTTCCGATAAAGTCATCGGCATAGTTTGGATGTGTAGTGTGAACTTTTAATATTGTCCCGGTCCTCCTGCCTGTAGGGTAGGGCCCCCGAGGTCAAGGTCATAGGTCGCCTGAGTGATGCAGGCCAGTTGGACCTGCGTCACCCAGCTAAAGACGAGCTGTTAGATATCACGTCGTCGTCCTGCATATTCATGTATTACACAAAGCGTGTACATTAGACACCTCCTAGCTAAACTGGTGAGCATGGTATGAGCACTGCCTGTGGGAGGGTTTCTATTGTCAGCTGCCACCCATGCTAAGAATGTAGGAGTCGTCCATCCATTGTAATCATCCATCAAATGGCTTATTTATTAATTAACGACGACTTCAATAGCGGCGGCAGGGGACTTTCATTGTGGGTGGTCTACGTAACTGTGTTTTAAAACGGCCACCGAGTTACAGCTTTCATTTATAGGACAATAATAACATCATTTACATAAACACAGCGTTGTAGACCGACCGAAGTCAACAATTTGTCCAAAAAAAAAGGCAACCAAAAAAACAATGCGGAGATAAAAACAAATGTGCGCGTTTGAAACACGAGTTTAAACTTCTCTCCCCACCATTTCTTTTCGCCTCCGCCTCCACCGCGCAACCAAAGTGTTATTTCTCCCCCGCGCCATCGCTTCATGTAGCCTCCGTCAACAAACAGTGTAAAGCCCTGCACAGGGCTGAGCTCCTCGCTGGTATATTGACTCTGTCTCTCTCCGGTGGAGCCGCGTGTCCTGAGGAGGATGTTGACGGTACAACTGGTAATGGCTTCTCCAGACCAAAGTAGTATTCTCAATGTGCTGTGAAACCGCCGACCAAAGAGCAACAGCCGTCAGAGCGTCCAAACAAGCTTCCCAAATGGTCACTTTGATAGTCGAGGCAAGGGCGCCGGTTACTGTCTATGTGTGACGGGGCGATGTTGAAGTAGAAGGCCGTAAAAGTGCTGTAGGTAAGAATGAAGAGCTTTTATTTGAGTGTAATTTGGTATAAATGGCCGAGCCATCCGTCAGCTATTACTGAGGGAAATGTGCTGTGGGAAAATCTGTTTCGAGTTGACTGTGCCTTGCTCTGCATGAGCCTATTTAGATTTCAGACCGCTCCCGGCTCATTTCTGACCAATCAGGGCATCTCTTCCCTGATTGGTTCGGGGGAGTCTGTCTTGCCCGTCAATCACAGGTGCGTGAAATGCAACACTTCTCAATGGCGGAGAAACGTCATTGATTGTTTAGCTTCAAATACTTGCTCTCTGCCGCTCTTTTCCTCTCTCTCTCTCTCTCTCTCTCTCTCTCTCTCTCTCTCTCTCTCTCTCTCTCTCTCTCTCTCTCTCTCTCTCTCTCTCTCTCTCTCTCCAACTCTCAAATCTTACCTACAGCACCTTTAACTATACTTTAACTTTATCTGTTTTTTCTCGCTGAACGGCCATTGGGACTTGGAGTTGAGAGAACAAAGTAGCTGATTCTATTCTTGTCACCCCGCTCTTTTTAGCATCCTGACCTGTACATAAAAAAACATTTCCTGGCTTAACTCAAGAAGATGAGAGACATTTGCGGTAATCAACTTGATATGGTTTGGGTTGTGAAACGCTGGAGCAATATGCCTTGTGGACCATGAGAAAGCAGGAATCTGGCAGTGGAGGTACACATGCTAGTGCTTAAAAAAGGTTTTGGGGCTTTTGGCAACCGTTGGTGACTGAGGAATAACAACACGGACGTGAGCTATGAAGACCATGAAAGAAAGAAGTGCTGACCAAGTGCAAAGATAGCTGACATATAAAAGATGTGCAGAGAAAAGCTGGCTGAATACGCTCCAATGAGAGAGAGAGAGGGGGGGGCTTGGATGGCTGGATTTGTAGCACCATTTAAAGCAGATAGGCCTTTGCAGATTCAGACCGCATTACATTCTCCATTTCTTCTTCAATCAAATAATGACATGGTTGTTTGACAACGCAAATTAAGATCTCAAATTAATTTTGTAACATGCATGTACTCAGTGTATGTACATACAAATACATATGCATTCTGTCATGTGCTCTTCCTCATTAGGGCTCCCACTAGCTTCACTTGACTGTTGTCATCATCATCCTTCCAAAACCCAAAGGACTACTTAAGAATGATGAATTTGTGGAAAGTCTGGTGAGCACGCACGCACGCACACACACACACACACACACACACACACACACACACACACACACACACACACACACACACACACACACACACACACACACCCTCCAGTTTGGCCCCAACGTTTATTAGCTCCCTCATGGTGCTGAGAACCTTGCAATGATGGGAGCACATCATTTAGCACCCCTCTGTACAAACACCCCCTCACACTTACACACACACACACACGGGCACACATGCACACTATCTTCCCACCCTCTCCCGTTGCTCTAATAATCCCAACCCTGGCAATCCTTGAGTGTGTGTGTGTGTGTGTTGCAATAGAATATTCCCTTTGATGAACCTGAGACATTTTGTAATAGGGAAATGCTGGGGTTCAGTGGGGTTTTGTGTGTGTGTGTGTGTGTGTGTGTGTGTGTGTGTGTGTGTGTGTGTGTGTGTGTGTGTGTGTGTGTGTGTGTGTGTGTGGGTGTGTGTGGGTGTGTCAGATTTTCCACATATTCGTCACAATTCAGTAGTCCCATGAGTAGTGAAAGAGAGTCTGGTATATTTATAAAGATATAAATATATGTCTAAGAATGTGAAAGAAAAGCAGCGTTTTCTCTCTGCCCTTAATAGAAAGTGTGTCATAAGTGTGTCGCTTTATCTCGTGTTCCTTCCTCCTTTGTTTTGACAGGCACTCGCAATTGATGAGGTCATCATTGTGCGACTCATTGGCTACCATTTTGGGCGCCAACTCACAGCTGCGCAGCATCAGGCTGGAAGTCCCCGCATATTTGTGTGTGTGTGTGTGTGTGTGTGTGTGTGTGTGTGTGTGTGTGTGTGTGTGTGTGTGTGTGTGTGTGTGTGTGTGTGTGTGTGTGTGTGTGTGAAGGGTCACAAGGGGTCATTCACCCCGAATGACCCTCGTTTCCACAGGTGTGGTCAAGAAGGACAGACATATGGCGTGGAACCGACCAGGTCAGGACCAACCCATGGCCGCGGCGGACCCCACCGACCCCAGGAAGCAGCCCAGGTGTAAGGTCACATCGGTGCTGGAGTTATTCTGTATTTAAGGGGACGTTTTTTTGTGGGTGTGAGTGTGAGTCTGTATGACTCCAACTGTGTGATATTTGTGCACTCATGATGTGTGTGTAAGTGATTTTAAGAAAGCGGTTCCACTGGGTTTGGACCGACTGTCACTGTTGAGTTTGGCTTCTGATGTGTGTATTTAGGTGTAGGCATATGGGATGAGGGATTTGTGTTTCCTTAACCCTCCCACTGTCCTCATTCTGTAGGCTATACACCCCGTGTCCTCCGGGTCAAACTGTCAAACTTCACTAAACCCCCAATTAGCACATGTGGGGCAGTATGCAAATGCACAGCCTTTGCACATGTATTTCTTACACCTGCGGCACACAGTATGTGTTTTACAGTCCTTCTTTGGTGGGCAGATCTGACACCTCTTCCTCTTACATATATATATATATATATATATATATATATATATATATATATATATATACTGTATATACTACCTCTGAATGAAGCCAGTTGCTCATCCACTGTTACGTCAGGCCCTGGGTTGTAGAGGTATGGCAGCCGCTGGGCCCACTTGTCCCAGACCTCTCTTATGGCTGCCAGTTTGTCTGTCCCACGTCTTGCAGGTCTTGTCTTGTGAAAGAGTTTGAGTGGCATATTTTCGAAAACCGTCCAGGTTTGTCATCTCCAGGATGTTTTTTTCTATTGCCGGTGTGATGAACAGGTAGAGTGTTGAGGCAATGTCGTGGGCATGGGAAACGGCATACAGTTTGTTGGGGTCATCTCCATGACCTTATGTTCTCTCATCCTGCCCTGTTTGTGATATGCTACTGAGGACCATCGGATTGTGCCGTTTTTTGACAGGAAAGTCTCTCTTTCGGCTTGAGGGATTTTGCATCATGCTCTGGGTTGCATTCCTCCCCATCTTCTTCCTCTGACGCATCCTCCACTTCCTCTTCGGAGTCAGCGTTGTCTTGCTGGACATTTTAAAAGATCTGTTCTGGAACCTGTTCAGCAGTGAAACGCACAGTTGTGGCTTCAGCACGTCGGAGAAGACTTCATGTCCGGACGTGTACCGACGAAGACAATATTGGTATCTTTTTTTTCCCGTACAGCTTACATGGAAATATGAAGAAAGGCAACATTTCCCTTTTGTAATATTGGGGTCAGTCTAGGGAATGCCATGTTATATCAAGTTGAATGATATCATGAAGGGGATTGTTTTTACTGATGTTATAGAAAGTGTCACTGCCTCCTTCTCACAAATGATCAAAGAACGATAGAAAGGGGAGCGCTAGAGAGCCCGAACAAGATGGCAGCGTAGCGTGATAGCGCCCTACAACCTCACACATAAAACAGCCGCAAACCTTTGCAAACCTGGTCTACATAATACAAATGATGTCTAAACCCCCAGCAGCAAAAGATAAAATAAAGGTTGGTTGAACAGGGTGACGGGTCATTCTGGCCCGAGGAGGGCGGGAGGGTTAAGTGTGTTTGTAAGAGAGAGAGAGAGAGCGCGTGTGTGACATGTGTGTGAGGGAGCAAGAACGAGAAAGAGAGAAAGAGAGAGAGACACACACAAAGGGAGACAGAGAAACCCATACATTTTGACGAGTTCTGACAGCAGGCCGATACACACTGTCTCAATCACTCTGCTTCCTTCTAGATCACAAATCCTCTTGTCTCTGTGAATCTGTCCATTGCACTCAAGAGTAGTGCATCGACAAAATGTCTTATGTAACGTCTTTCTCTCTTTCTCTCTCACCCCTTTCTTCCATTTCCTCTACAGCAGCTAATAATTAAAGTTTCCGTAGGTGGACAGAAACCACTTCATCACGCCCGCCCCCCCGACACACTCCTCCTGAGGCCTCCACTCTCTCCTATTTCTCTCCCCCATTTGTGTATTCCATCACCGCTAACCAACCTCCTCTCCTGCTCCCCTTTCCTCTTTCCCCTCCAAAATAATGTATATTCCCCTAGAAAGCTCTGACCCCCACACCCCACCCCACCCCCAAAGCCCCCCCATCCAAAACCATGACACCCCCGCCTTCCCCACCAGCAGCTCTCCCCCATCTCTCCCACTCACTCCCAGGTCGACCTGCTCAGCAAACGAGTAACAAAGACACTGCACTGATTCAAAGCAAGTGTGAACGTTTGTGCTTTTTTTTTTTTTTGGTCACGATTAACAAATATTAGATTAGACATATCAGGTGACGAGTTAGGGTCATTCAAAGGTCGTTTTTTGTTGTTGTTTTCATGTGTTGTAAATGCTGTAGTATGTAGTGTGTGTCGTGTGGGTTTGTAAATCATGCACATGGTGTTAGTCCCTTGACTCCCTTTAATTAGAAACATCTCTCGCTCTGCTTTGCTATGTCATCTATATATATATCTACACTCACCGGCCACTTTATTAGGTACACCTTGCTAGTACCGGGTTGGACCCCCTTTTGCCTTCAGAACTGCCTTAATCCTTCGTGGCACAGATTCAACAAGGTACTGGAAACATTCCTCAGAGAGTTTGGTCCATATTGACATGATAGCATCGAATCTCCCGTTCCACCACATCCCAAAGGTGCTCTATTGGATTGAGATCTGGTGACTGTGGAGGCCATTTGAGTACAGTGAACTCATTGTCATGTTCAAGAAACCAGTCTGAGATGATTCGCGCTTTATGACATGGCGCGTTATCCTGCTGGAAGTAGCCATCAGAAGATGGGTACACTGTGGTCATAAAGGGATGGACATGGTCAGCAACAATACTCAGGTAGTCTGTGGCTTTGACACGATGCTCAATTGGTACTAATAAGCCCAAAGTGTGCCAGGAAAATATCCCCCACACCATTACACCACCACCACCAGCCTGAACCGTTGATACAAGGCAGGATGGATCCATGCTTTCATGTTGTTGACGCCAAATTCTGACCCTACCATCCGAATGTCGCAGCAGAAATCGAGACTCATCAGACCAGGCAACGTTTTTCCAATCTTCGATTGTCCAATTTTGGTGAGCCTGTGCGAATTGTAGCCTCAGTTTCCTGTTCTTAGCTGACAGGAGTGGCACCCGGTGTGGTCTTCTGCTGCTGTAGCCCATCCGCCTCAAGGTTCGACGTGTTGTGCGTTCAGAGATGCTCTTCTGCATACCTCTGTTGTAACGAGTGGTTATTTGAGTTACAGTTGCCTTTCTATCAGCTCGAACCAGTCTGGCCATTCTCCTCTGACCTCTAGCATCAACAAGGCATTTGCGCCCACAGAACTGCCGCTCACTGGATATTTTCTCTTTTTCGGACCATTCTCTGTAAACCCTAGAGATGGTTGTGCGTGAAAATCCCAGTAGATCAGCAGTCTCTGAAATACTCAGACCAGCCCGTCTGGCACCAACAACCATGCCACGTTCAAAGTCACTTAAATCACCTTTCTTCCCCATTCTGATGCTCGGTTTGAACTGCAGCAGATCGTCCTGACCATGTCTACATGCCTAAATGCATTGAGTTGCTGCCATGTGATTGGCTGATTAGAAATGTGCGTTAACGAGCAGTTGGACAGGTGTACCTAATAAAGAGGCCGGTGAGTGTATATATATATAGATATATATATCTATATATATATAGTTTTCACAAACAAAGCGAAGTGCTTACAGTACGACGCCATGATTACTCACAGCAGCAGGGTGCTCGCATCCTGTTTTGTTGTCTTGTGACCCAGAGGCGGTAATTCCCTATAAACACACAGTGTAATCACATCACACATAGGCGCACGCACACACACACACACACACACACACGATCACATCACGCATACACTAGGCGTGTAGCGCAGGCACGCACACGCGCACACGCACACGCATCTCAACACCCGGTTCACACACTCCGTGTGTAAACATAAAATAGGTGTTAAAAAAAATGGTGTTTCTGTTGATTTTTGATCTTTTTTTGTTTGTTTCCAGGAAGGGGCTATCTTCCCACGGCCCAACTGGGATGCAGCCAGTAGCAGAGGACATCCACGTCCGCTAACAACTGTGAGATAGAGGAAGGGATGGGGGGGGAGGGGGTTGTCCAAGGGAACCAAAGAGAAGTGACATTTGACTCTCATCCCCACAACCCTCTCCCCTCACACAGACACAGACAAGGACACACACACACACACACACACACACACGATTTGACCTTGGCAACGACCCTAGCCCGGTATCATTATATGTGCATTTAATAATACTAAAAACAAACACATTACAATGACGTCTGCAGTAATAGCCGCGTTAATTTGAATAGAGGGAGATATGCTGGTGGCTTTTTACTTCCTGTTGTTGTGCCAGAGTCCATAGAGACAACGTCTGAATATTTATCTAGGAGCACCCCGGTCGGTCTCTTGCCGTTTCTGACCGGTAGCTGACGCAGATGGTATGATGACAGAATGGTCTCTATGACTCACTGGACATTAAGATGAATCAACGGTGTGTCTGGATTGAGGCCTTGTTCAAACTCTTACCACTGAAGCAGACAAACAATTCCTTATTTCATACTCGACATACGGAAAATCACACATATATATATATATATATATATATATATATATATATATATATATATATATATATATATATATATATATTAGTGGTGGGCATAGGTTAATTTCTTTAATCTAGATTAATCTAACTGTAATCTTGGAATTAATCTAGATTAATCTAGATTAAAATGGCTCATTTGAATTCTGTCGAAGGCATTCATAATATGCGTGTGCTACCTAAATAATGGGGGGGGGGTTCGCGATTGTCGACGGGGGGGGGGGGGTCAGTAATGACACTGCGAATACGGACGTTTATCATCTTTTTTTTTAAATATATATTTTTTTAAGAGGTCCCTGTTTGGCCGAGGCCCCGGGCTGAAGCCCAGGTAAGCTCGTGCATTAAGGCGCCACTGCCCAGACCTACGACCGAGGCGCTTACCTTCCTTGGTGGAGATCCGGTATAGACCCAGCTCCCAACCCAACTTTGACAATAGATTAACGGCGATAATTTTTTTATCACGCGATAAGAGTCTTGCGTTATCGCAGCGCGTTAACGCCGATAACGGCCCACCACTAATATATATATATATATATATATATATATATATATAGTCGAATATACGTGAACAATACAGCGCTATACAGGATTAGGGTGTTTGTCTCCCAGACGAATAGCACCAAGTTCGATCCCCCATGTCCGCAGTTTACCTCGAAAGCCACCCTTGAGCAAGAGCTGCTCCTACCATGTATCTGAATTCCCTGTGAGTTGCTTTGGATTAAAAAAAGCATCTGCTGAAATGACTACAGTAACCGCAAAAGTAGCTCTTAAACAACAAAAAGCATCTCAGAGCAACCTGGCTTTGCTTTGTGTACAATATCAACAATACAACAATATGCACCTTGATCAGGACCCATGCCATCCTATTCCTATTTCTATCCATCTGCTTCTCCGTGAGGGTTTATTGTTCATAACTATATATCCCAGAGGCCCCCGAAAGGGGTTGACGCATGCCGAAGGAATGTCAGAGCAGTCAGCATTGGGTGCAGATGGGTTCTGGTGGGTGGGTTGGTGTACTACTTACTAAGATGTTCCTACCCCCGGTCTAAACCTGGATCAGGGGCTCCTAATGAAGCAGTGGAGGAGAGAATAGAATAAGCAGAGCAAGGAGCCCCCGGAAAGTCCCAGGACGTAGGGGAGGGGAATTTGGAAAGGGGTGATGAAGAGAGAACGGCTAGAGGACAAGGAAAAGGTAAACAAGAGAGAGAAGAAAGGATGGGATGGTTGAGAATTAGGAGAGAAAGAGAGATGAGGACGGGGGGGGAGGGGGGGGCGGCAGGGGGAGCAGGCAGGCATAAAGTGAGTCTTGTTGTTATTGTAAAAAGTACAGAAATCTGGTATGTTTTTGTGTGTATATGTGAGACCGGGCTGAAGTGGAGGAGAAGAATCACAAAGTGAGATGTGCCCACATGGGCTTGCTTGTATGTGTGTGTGTGTGTGTGTGTGTGTGTGTGTGTGTTTAATGAGATGTACTGTATATTTTTGAATACAGAGACAGACAGTCAGGCAGACAGACAGACATAGAAGCATGTCTTCAAACACTTAGTCGAGGCGTGTTAAGTTCTTGCGTGTGCCTGTGTGCATGCGCGTGTTTGTGAGCGTGCGTGTGTGTGTGTGTGTGCATGTGCGTGCGCACTTGTTTGTGTGCGTGCGTGTGCGCGTGCGGTAGTGTATCAGAGCCAGACGCGGGTGGTCTGGCATCTCCTGTGCAGCTGATAGCGTGGCCTGGCCGGAGTGAGAGAGGGAGCTGTTCTCACTAGGGTCGTCTTACAGGCTGCTGGCACGCTGCCCTGCCTGCTGCCAGGAGAGCCAAGCAGCACAGCGCAACACAACACACACACCGGATCACATCAATCTTAGACCGCTGAGTCGCGTCGGTCACTCGGTGGCTATCTTTGACTATCCATCACATCTCATAGCAACCGGCCGTCGTCAATGAGCTTCTCTTCGTTGTTTCGCCATCAGGGAAGGGGGGGGGGGGGGGGGGGTCTGACCATTCAGATTTCAGATTCAGAGTGTGGTTAGCCATTACAAGCCATTGCAAAATGACCCTCTAGTGACATCACAAGTGGGAGTGCCCTTTAAGGTACAACAATAATAATACAAATGTATAAAACACAATATGAGTGAAAATAAAAATATAAACACCGAAATTCAGTAACGCAATAAACAAATGGAATACCGTATATAAAAATATAAAGATATAGCTAACTATACAGCTTGTCTCCATGGGCAATGTAGGATCTTAAATGGGCATATCACCTAAAAACTGGAGTACTGGAGAAACCCATGCAGGCAATTGCAATTTGTCTTTCTACACCCATGAGGGAAGAGGAGAGAATAAGCAGTCCATCGTAATGTTATTACACGCACACACACACACACACACACACACACACACACACACACACACACACACACACACACACACACACACACACACACACACACACACACACACACACACACACACACACACACACACACACACACACACCTGTGTGTGAAATGACATTACGATGGACCGCTATGGACACCTAGATTAGACTATTAATAGTCTTCGACTTATTTCACGTATTTCAAAGAGGAAGGGTTAGGATTCGTCCCACATGCCTCCTGCCACGGCAACACAACCAGCGCATCGCATCGGTTCATTAATGTTGTGTAAGTAAGTAGTGTATACTCTGCAGGACAGGCAGACGCACATTCACATACACTCACTGGGACTCAAAACTAACAAGGAAGAAGAACCGCCCAATCCCCTCAGCTAGTTGGTGTCCGTAATAACAGAGCGGCAATAGAGTTTTGTCATTTACAGCTGGTTCTATAATTGGAAAAGTTGTGCTTCACCAAACCGACATTGTGACAGCCACATGAAAAAGACCATAGGAAGATAAAGGGAAGAGAGAGAGAGAGAGGCGGGGGGGGGGGGGGGGGGATAAACAAAAGGCAGTAACTAAGTGAGGAGAAAGCATATTGAGACCACTTGAAAGAGTGAGAGTGACTAACATGCAAGAGGAAGCCAGAGGAAGAGATGAGCCGTGCTTTTCACCAGGAAACGCCAACACAATCCAGAGGGGCATTACAAGACATTAAAGGTCATTAGGTTCTGGATCATCTGCTAACCAAGAGGATGTAAACAAGATCTCTAGCGTGCAAAAACCCAGTCAAGATAATCTCTCTCTCTCTCTCTCTCTCTCTCTCTCCTTTACAGAGTAACATAGCGGCAGCGCACTGTACATTTGAAGTGTTGACACAGAGTGAAGATAATAGTCGATATAGAAGCTGATTTTATCAGCAGCATTGAAGAATGAATTCCACATTTTCTCAGTTGTCCTTATGAATAGTTCAGCCCCAGAGTGCAACTTTCACTGTGACTTTTTTTTGTGTGTGTGATGTACACAAACCCACACGTTTCAATGTGGAAACACACAACGAGGCCGCTGTGAACGTGTATACTGGGTCTGTGGTCTGGAAGTGCAGGCCTGTAGGAACACACTTCAGTCTGTAATCAGCATGTGATAGCAGTCTTTTAACCACAGCATCTGACATGATTCGCTCATTACCACCCTGATAGGGACAAGGAACACAACTAGTTCCAGGTGTGTGTGTGTGTGTGTGTGTGTGTAGGTGTAGGTGTAGTTGAAGGTGTAGGTGTGTGTGTGTGTGTGAGTGAGTGAGTGAGTGAGTGAGTGAGAGAGAGTGAGTGTGTATGTGCGTGTATACAGTATGTGTGTGTGTGTGTTGTGTGTTTTAGGTGTGTGTGTGTGTGTGTGTGTGTGTGTGTAACAGCAAGTGAGAGAGTGAGAGCACGTGATAGAGCATGTATTCGTATGTGGCCTTTCATGCAGGAAGGTATTCGAATATAAACACCATCTGAAAAGGATTAAAGTGGAAAGAAATGTCAACATAAAAAAATGAGACATGATATATGGAGCAAATAGGAGGTTGTCACAGAGAGAGAGAGAGAGAGAGAGAGAGAGAGAGAGAGAGAGAGAGAGAGAGAGAGGAGAGGAGGATGGGGGAAGGCAGGGGAAGATTGAGACCTGGGGGGGGGGGGGGGGGGGGGGGGGCAGGCCCACATCTGGCAGAGGTTAGAGCCCAGAAGGGAGCACAGAGATCGTTGGATCCTACGCACAATCTGCCATTGCAATTGTGTTCTTTTAGACACTTACATAGAGACACACAGACACACATGGCTTGTTGGTACAATGCAAGAGTGCAATGGGCATTATTATTAATTATTATTATTATTATTAAAACATTCAACAACTGCTACAGTGTGTGTGTGTGTGTGCGTGTTTATGTGTGCTTGTTTATGTGTGTGCAAACGTGTGTGTGTGTGTGTGTGTGTGTGTGTATGCGTGTTTATGTGTGTGCAAACATGTGTGTGTGTGTGTGTGTGCAATATAATAATGGATTTACTGCAGTAAAAGTACACTGGGATAGGTTCAGCTGGGGGGGGGGGGGGGTAGGGAGTGTCAGCTGCAGGGTCTTGAACTGTATATTTTAGGCAGCATTCAAGCTGATGGGTGAAATAGCCTCTATTCGGGAGACGTGTCAGGAAGTGAGCAAGGCAGTTTAGTGGACTTAACTTCAGATAAGGACATTCCATGTGATGTAGCGGTAGACATCATTACTTATATTTACACAGTATTTCCGGCTATATAAGCGGGGACTAACTGTTTTCTGTTTTCTTTCCTTTGTGTCTTCATCTGCTGAAGATTTAAGCCACTGTGACGCTATACTTTTTTATTGTACTGACAAGGCAAAACAGTGGCGGTGTTCAGTTTGAAACCGTTTTTGCTCCGCTCCTCCTAAAATAGAGATTTTCTTCTCATGGAGGAAACACATTTTTGCATTTCATAATTCAAAATCATGAGGCTCCATCTGTTGAATAGATCAAGGGCTTAATCCGAATGGATCGACCGGTTTTCCATCAGACTAGAGCAAGACATCACAGATCCAAAGTATAAATCCGCCTGACGATCCACTGTAGGCAAAACAATAAAGTATTTTCCTCGAAACACCTCAAACCCCAGAGCTCATGTGGTCTGGAACCAAACGAACACTGCAGGCTTGCAGCATTGCCAGCAAAAAAAAACAGCTTGGCAAATGTGTAGGACAGAAGCGCCGCAAAAGCGGTGATCTGTTTGGAGACAATGGTCCGCTGTAAGAAAAATCCCTATAAGAACAAAAACAGCTGTTCGTCTTGAACACCACTCAAACCCAGAGGTACCCTGTTCGACAGAACGGTACTGCTGTTGTTATGCCGACAGACTATTCCCTTCAACCTCCGTCTGGCAGCTTTTTATTTTGCGAGCTAATTGTATTTCCATGTCAACGACCACATTTGACAGTTTTCACATGCTAATAATCGGGGAAAAATAAATGCGGACTGTATGCAAA